>JARJEC010017513.1:0-133459 GCA_030264575.1 Tachinus sp. AB-2021
ATACATTTTAATAATAAACCTACAACATATTAGTTATTAAATGAAGTACTTTATAAAAATTACTGTCAAACTACAACTAGCACAATATACAAGGTGGCACCCCTGTTCCAAAACTTATAGAATGAAATACTCCATAATAGTATTACAGAATATAAGAATATCGATACACTAAAGTATGTAGTTGTAGAAAAAATATTTAATTGTTTAAATTTTGCCTCTTTTTCGTACAATTAAGATCACAATATATGTGTGTTGTGAGAAATTACAGGCGCCTGCATGAAATTTTTTTCACTATTTGTAAAGTTGTCAATTTTTAGTCTTTCCGGAAATCTTACAGGTTAACAATAGACATGTTATACATGAACACTTGTTTCTGTTTTTATCATTATTTTAAAGATATTTTTAGAAGTGCAATCTTTACATTTTAACATGTTCAAAACTGCCAGAATCGTTTACTCACAATCAAAATCATGACACACATGTGGTGGACAATTTGGTGCGATTTCCCAATGAAACACGTGTGTGTGACGAGACCGATGAGCATCGATAATGTTAATAGCAAATTCGTTTTTGTTTTTTGCATTAGAATAAGTGATATTTATAGACTGTGTTTAGGTATAGACTTAGTTATGCAATATCTCATCTTTTCATTTTAATAAAAATTAAAATTTACTTGTCAGTCAAAATATAAAATAAATTTTCATCAGTCATTTGGGCCAATGGCAGAATTTTCAAATTTATTAGTGTTTACTCGATTAATAGTTAAGAGATATAAATTTATTAAAAATTATTTCAGATAAATTTGATATAAAACTAATATTTTTCTATGTGAATTTGTTAATGAATTAAGCAATCTCTGGAATTTCCTGTGCGCGACAACAAATTTATTCATAGAGAATGGGGAGCACAGGAAGTTACTACGCGTTTTTATAGCTCTTATATGTTATTATAATATTTAAGTAGAGTAAAATGGTTGCCGGTATGAGCGAGATGGGGCGATTTTATAAACCATTCACGACTACAAACATTCCATTCTGTACGCTGCAGTACCCCGAGCCCCCCTCGGCCACAGTGAACAGGAGAGCTTGCCCTACCACATTCCTCAAAGATCACATCAATGACCGAGAGCTCCGGATACAAAAAAAATACATCGTGAGAAAGAAAAGGACGGGGCTAGCGCATTCCATTGCCCAGTGGCGCTACATATAGGTTTCCATGATTTTTTTTACAGCAACGAATTCCCACGTATAGTATAATAAACACATTCTATGCTGATAAAACCCAATTTTTTTTAATTGAACTATATATAAATATAAACCATATCCATGCGATTACGATAACGTCAATAAGTTATTTGTTCAGTATTATCACGAAATAGATAAGGCATTTAATTAATTTTATCAATTTAATTGGAATTTAGACTGAGCATAATTGCAATTAATATTATTTTTTGATTGTTGCAAATTGATAAATAAAATGTGGAAATGACGAATGAGGCGCCACTGAAGTGAACCTCATTTTATGTCTTTCCCAGGCTCATTTTAATGTCCTAATGATAACAGAATGTAGTGAAAAACAAAAGAGACGCATTCACTTTGTTTAAGCCGAGGCAACAAACAAAATAAAAGTTGAAAGAATCAGTGTGCGAAAATAGAAATCGCCTCGTTGTCTTACCAACGGATGACATATGGCAAATAAGAAACCGTCCTGTTATGGTTGGCGATTTCGTTTTGTGTACGTGCAAGGATAGCCGTTTCAGTTTGTACTGACCTTGTTGCTTCTTTTTATTGTCGTTTTCGTTGCATTTTACTTTATTTTTAAGCGTTATTTTCCGCACATGAACCACCGCGAATTATTTTTTTAATACGTCGCACACACACAAACATCTACACTGCCGTACATGATACTGAACTCGCCGAATGATCGAGTAGACTGCGCCCAATGTTGCCATATCAGCCCGACTGTGTGGTCTGTAGGGTTACCAACTATTCCCTCCTTCCACTACCGCACACGGAGTCATATTAATTTTATTTAATTAAAACACAATTTAATCTATAATCTTAACGCGCCCTTTTCTAAACCAAATACACTGTAAAAAATATTTAATATTATGCTTACCAAATATAAAATTTGATTTGTATTATGATAATTGTAATAAAAATTATTACAATTTAATGCCCATTTTGTTTTGTACGGATAAGTATGGTTACTGCTCCACCTTGGGAGCTTTATAATATTATCATTCAAGTGACTACTATATATAATATTATCAACATTTTTATCATATCTAATCAAACTAGATAAAATGATAAATTTGAATTTAATTTGTATAAAAACATTTTTATGGCTGTTATTGAAGCAAATAACGCGATTTGAAAAACAAGAATAAATGGTAAACAAGTTTTTATAATATGCTAAACAATAAGATTTGTTTTGTGTGTAGAAAGGATTTAAAAAACTGCAATGTTGCCAGCAATATTTAAAACCCATTAAAATATAGTTTTAACCGGAAAGTAATGTGTGAGTTTTCTGTACTAATGAAACGGCAGTGGTTGGTAACTTTGATCATTTTTTTGAATTTTATTTAGAATTGATATCTTTTTGAAATTTTATGATAGTAAATAAAACTAAATTGGGATTATGAATGAAGCAATGGTTAAAGATAGTAAATAGTTTTATATATTAATATCGACATATATTCATCATTCTTTTTTATTTTACTGAAATTTGCTATTAAAAAATTGTTAGAACATTACATTTGTACAGAAAAATAAATTAATAAAAAATTATATTTTATTGGAGCCGTATTTTTTTTTTGTAATTATATACAAATAGAACCAATATTTTCGTTTTTAATCGTTACCATGTTGTCACTAAATCTGAATCTTCCGATTGAGTATAGTTTGTGCAGTTTATTCTGTCCATCTTCCGTTTAATTTATTATTCTATCTATTGTATATTTACTATTTAATTTAATTTGTTTTTTTCTTTATTTTTCCGTTTTTTTTTATTATTATTTTTTATTTAGTTACTTAATCTTTTTACATTATTCCTTTAATTTTGTTATATTTGTTTATGTATTTCTCTTTCGATTATTTTCTTTATTTTGGTTTAAAATTTTCCATTTTTTCCTCAATTTTTAGTTATTTTGATTACTTTATTATTCTTAATTTTTTAGTTAATTTCGAATAATGTGTTGTTGTTTTTTTTGATGTTATATTATTTTTCGTCTTCATTTCATTGAATTTTATTTCTTTTCGTTTATTCTCCATTCATCTTGTATTTATTTTTTGTTTATTAATTCAATATTTATCAATTTTTTGTTTCGATTTTGTTATTTTCTGTTTGAATGTCTAACTAATACATTTGCAGCTCTAAGGTAGAAAATCCCTAGAAATATGCTATTTATATAACCAAAAGGGTCAACGAAAGACATCAATGGCACCAATAAATATGTGAAATGTTTCTCTATTTCTAAAAATAACTCGCTTTTAGTGTTTTAAATTTATGAAAAGGGTTATTCTACAATGCCAATTGTCACAATAATAATAATATTGTTGAAAAGACATTTCAAGTTTTAATTTTTCTCAAACTCAAAATGTTTTTAAATATTTGAACAGCAAAATTTTCTTTAAAGAACGTATGTTTTTCTTAAATATTAAAAATTGACCCAGGAATCAATCATATGTGTGGTAGACCGACAGACAGATACGGAAGCTTTAAAAGTTCACATGAATTTAAAAAATTAAAATATTGCCTGCAAAACACACAAAATCATTTTTTATACGACATTTTAAAATAATAATGAGTTCAGAAATGCTTTTTAATTAAAAATTGAATATATTTGGTCCCGTCGCCATCTTGGAATAAAGTCTTTGTGTAGTATGCGTACTTTATAAAATAATTAGATGTAAGGTTTCATTTTATTTGCATCAAGTTGAATTGATTTCGAGACGTCTTAACTTACAGTTTGTAAAAACATAAACTGTTTTATGATAATTACTTTCTTTCTTTATTTAGATGTGTTGATATTTATTTTTCTCTTCGATTTGTGGAAATTGTAAAAGTAATATAATAATAAATTATCATTTATTCAATTTAATAAGCAATTAAGATGTAGCAATAATTGATAAAAATATATGTGCCAATAAAAATAATAGCAATAGCAATAAAAATATGTTATTGCATACGGCCCGATATAAATAATTTTATTAATGAAATTTATGTCGCAGAAGATATGCGAGCTGGCAACCCTAGAGTGAATAGTGTGAGAACGTAGAGAGCGCTTCGGGTCCATACAAAGATCGCCAATGTAAAGTCTTGGGAATGCGATTTCTTCTTTGGCCTGACGCAAGAGAGAGGAGGCCTCCCATGCCATTCCACTTTGTTCTAAATTAGAAACTGCGATCGGGGCAAATTAATTCGATTGGTTCGGAAAAATAAAAAACGTTTCCATCTATCTTCCCGTGTGTGATTGTGGAGCGATTACCACCTACATCGCGTTTTCGGTCCCACGGCTTTTATTATATTATTTATGTCGCCCACAATCTCCTTTCAAGAGAACTTAACAATGCAAACCATTATGTATACTCATAATTACATAAAAATAAACATTGCACGGCAACATATATCTTTGGGAGTTATTATAAATTTAATTTAATATGTATAGTAAAAATGTAATGTTTATATCCACATATAAGTAGGTGAGAAATATAATTACATCTTTACTACGTTTTTTATTGTCATCGTCGTATGAATTACAGTAGAAAATTGTCTGGGAATCCTAGCTAGCTTGTTATCCCTCGGCATTTAAAATCACTGAATGGACTATGGGAAAGATATTTGTATGTTAATTTTTTTAAATATCAGATTATATACAATTCAAAATTCCAAATTTTAAACCAAACATATGTTTGTAAATTAAATAAAAATAACACATGCACTCATTTTGATGGTAGAAAATTATAATTAATAATGTACCAGATGTTTAAGCTAAACAATAAAATCTTCAACTCATCCGTTGGTATTATAGTTATGTTAGTTTTAAATAATAAATTTATACAATTTTGTAAATTATAATATGTTTCTTTTCTCAATCTTTTAGCAACAGTAAATATTTTTGCATGGAATTAAACAAATATTTTGTTTTGCTTTTGCAACGTCACCAGTTTCCTTTGCGTGCAGTTTCCGGGCAATTATATCTGCATCGAGATAAAGTGTGAGATATACTCATGAATGGAAATATTGAACTGCGATTATCATTGACTTCTTGGGAGTTATTATGCGTCATGGGTTGCAAACCATTCACGTGCATCAAGAATGCTTTTCAATGTCGTTCGAATGCAAATCAATAGGAAAGTGGCGCTAAATTCAAATTAAGCCTTCTTCCGTTCGCGCCGAACCAAATCGTATAAATAGGAACCACCAAAATATTATGCGCAAAAAAGTAGTAAACTAGTGCTCGCAAAAAATTCAACTTACATTAAAACAAGCGTTGTATCCTGTTAGTTGATAATTATTAGTCCAACTTATAAAATTAGAACACTATTGTATAAATTTTTACAAAACACTCATCGCAAGTATAAATGCAATAGGCTGGTGCCTTGCCATGAACTGAAAGGCCAGACGAATAGTTTAGAATTCTCCTGCAGACTTACGCCAGCTTTCCCACTCCATTGGTTTAAACGAGTCACGTGGCCGTCCCACGAATTAACTTACTTATATGCCGATATTTACGAAAAACACACATTTCTTGTCCATTTTTTTGCATAATTGTATTCCTAGTGCGAATTTTCACCGGTATTGATTTTGTCCGGCTGCAATATACAGGTGTTTTGGGGTCCTATTTGCGCTTATCCTCTAAGGAATTTCCACATCCCACTACTTATGAATCACTAGGGGCATGGCTTAGCGCAATATACATTCCACAGCAATATAATCTTTTTAATTCATAAATGTAAGATGTACTATGCCCGCGTAGTACACGGCTCTCATAGACGAGATTAGAGGGCACACACACGTTTTAAAAAAAGTTGGACAGGAAATCACGCACATTCCTTTGATTCGTGTGAAAACTTAGCGACATTCTATATATTTAATGGCTATTTTAATGTTATTTTTTAAAAAATAAAAGCACTCTTCAATAATAATAATTACATTTGCAATTAGTTTGCAAAATTCACAGTATTGTTTTGTAAACATCGGAATGTTTACCGACGAAATTTAATATTTAATCCTCAATCGTCAAAACATTGCTAATATATATTTTGTTATGGAAATTTTGTTCTATAAATAGCTATATTAGAAAATTACATCATTATTGAGCGGTACAAGCAAGGCAATAAGTTAATTATAGGCAATTCAGTACAATCAAGTATTATGAAACTGGGAATTGTTTAGGATGTTTGCAATAAATTTATTCATGCTTGATTGCAAAGCGATTGTAGTTTAAAATCGATAAAAGGCAGGTATTATCTCTTGCGGAACCACCGACCGGGCTTGGGGAGAACGGTAGTTTTCCCAAGGGGCAATTATTTGGAAATGGGTCCGGTCTGATGACCAAATTAGTAGCTAGTAAATGAACGGACTAGGGACTAAGTAACATTTTCTATAATTATAAAATGCCAGTATGTTGTTTAAAAGCTTTTTAAATTATTAAAGTTGTCTCCACGCATATTGCTTAAATTATTTTTGAATTAGGGCTGTATATTCGAGTTGTTTTCAAATATAATTTACTAAATTTACTTACAGTGACCATAAAAAGCTGCATGTATTTAAATTTCATACATAAATGTTAAAAAAATTTCCACAATGTTTATTTTAAAAGAAATATTATTTTAATAAAGTTTAATTGATTTTAACACAAATAGTAAATGATTAAAAAATACTGTAGGTTTACAAAGTGTTTTGTAGAATAGAAAAACGAATGATATATATCACTTTCAAAATGTAATGTATGTAAATCTAAACAACTTTAAATTTAAATTAAATTTAATGAAAGACCTGATTGAAATAGAAATTAATTAAAATAGCCGTAGTATGCGAAATTTTAAGGTGCATTAATTTAATTTTGATAATAAAGAATAGAAGCTTTATGGGAGCCACTGTATAAAATGTGCATTATAAAATGCAACAAATGTTGTTATCTATTATCAATAATTGCTGTAATATTATGTAGAAATATAATCAAAATATAACAAAAAAATATGAAATTGACAAGAAAATGTTGCACAAGTTTATAAAATCTTGTTAAATAATATTGCAAACTTTGAAAAGTACTGCAAATTTTGGATAAATGTATGCAAATTGTGTAAAAAATTACTACATGAAGTAATTTTAAATATTAAGAAATGTTTGAAGAAGTTCCAAAATGCCAGAGGAATTGTTTACAAAGTCTACAAAATATTTGGATTTTGTTTCAAAAACTGTTGAGAAATTCAATATTTATGTGTATCAATATCGAGATATGAGCTCAAAATGTAAGTAGATGTTTGAAAATATAAAACTATTTTAATGTATCAAAAATATTATAAGTAAAATTTATTGTTATAAAAAAATTAAAACAACGCAATCATACTGTCGACAATATTAAAAAAATGAACTAAAAAATGAAATAATGTCAAAAATCTACTGTTGTTTTTCAAAATATTTAAACATGTCACATAATAATAAAATTTAAGTGAATGGTTATGTACTCTTTTTACAATATAGGATAATGAGTAACTGATAGGACACCAATACAATTTACAAAAAAAGTATCACAACAAAATCTGCCCATGGAGTCAAAAGATTAAATAAAAAAATCAATTCCACGTTGCTACAAGCAGCGACAGTCAAATGCAAACAATTGCACTACTCTTCATAAGAGGTTATCAGGGCACCTTATTTTTTTCCGCATAGCATTTAATCAAGGAATTAACCAAATAATTGATTTTTGTGTTTAGTGCTACCGCAATATAATATATGGTCCTAAAATGTTAAAATGTCAAAAAGAAAATTTAAAAATAGTTGCAAAATATTGTATTTTGTATTATTGGCAAATTGTCGATTATCGATCAAATTTAATATTTGAAATATTAAAGATTTGCGATAAATTGAAAATTTTTGCAAAATGCCTTTTGTTTTGGTTTGAAAACGTTGATTAAAATTTTTAAAGAAAAATATATGTTGTAATATATAATATTGGTAAATTATATAAAAATATTGCAAAAAGCAAAAATATTGCAAACAACTGTTTAGAAAATGTTGAGAAAACGTTGAAAATATTAAGAAAATATCGAATAATAATCTTTCTGAAATGTCACCAATATAAAAATTGCGATAACTGCAAAATCATACGTTTATAGCAAAATAATGCGAAACAGGAAACCATACAAAATAACCGCGAAATAGAACTAATATATGAGGAAATAACACTCACACATTTATTATAAAATAAAGTTTTCTGCTTTTAAATGTATATTTATTGTACAAATTATAAAATGAACTAGGTATAATATTAAAATTATAAATATTCATAAAAATTTATATATGATAATATTAGTAATTAAACCCAAATCTTATTTAATATATAATAATTGATAATAACACTTAATTGAACTATTAAAACAAAATAAATTAAATGATGTCGGGGTGTTATATCAAGTATATCAGATTATTCAAATATTTCCAGAATGAAGCAATTTTTATCACGGCCAGAATATAGATGGGAGAGCAACAAATTTTATATATATATATATATATATATATATATATATATATACATAATAATATATATTATGTATATAGATACGGATGAAGCCTCACACTAAACAAAAATGCAAATATTGCTGAAAAATTATAGGTAATAAATATTGAATAAGTTGTAATAAATAATATCAAAACATAATGCACTCACCTGTAATTTCCATAAATACTTTACCCAAACACGTGCCTACTTAAATCACAATTTCTAATGAAATGCAAAACTTCTTAATTGTAATATTAATTCGATTTTATTATGGCTCAGATTAAATACTTTCACTTATTTCTCGGTAATATATATGCATTACATGAAATTTGTAATAGGTAATAAAATACAAAAAAAATGTTTAATTCAAAATATCAAATTGCACAATGGCAATTTTTTTGGAATTATTATATTATTAAAAAAAAAAAACAAACAAAAACAAACAAAAATTAACATATTGTGGAAAAACTCATAAATGACAGAAATAATATCACTTCTCCAGTCTTTTGGTTTCAAATATTTTTCAACATCATTTATTTGTTTTGCACATTTAATATTTATTTAGAAGTTTTATCTTTAGAAATTTAAAAGGCTAATAATAAACCTGTAAAATCTTTTCTTATGCATTTTATATTTACAATACAGCCCCCTAGGGTATAATTCCTGGAACTGGAATGGTTAATTGTACTTATTCTGCGTAAAATTTGTCAATACGCTATAATCCTTATCGGATTGCTTAGTGTATCTATCTCTACTCACACTATATTATTTTAGTATGTCAGCACATACTTTGAAAAAAAAATTATCAAACTTATAATTATATTATATTCTATCAAAATTAGCCAGGGTTTTTAGCCGAACCGGAATTTTGGTTTTTTAAGAATTGCGCAGTAAACTTGACAAACATTTATAAAAATGAGCGCAATTTACCACATCGAATGCGATTGGCTGCATAGCACAGGATTTTAATATCCGACATCGTATTTTCTTCTTTGAGAAAAAATAAACTTACAGTTCGTGCAATAAACTATAAATAAATATATAAAATATAATAGAATTAAAAAAAGTGTATTTTTATTCATAAGTTGCAAATTTGACTAAAACGCACCTTTTGTGTGAAATGTGATTAAAAATTACAATTTATTGCAAAACAGTTTCTGAAAAAGTGGTTTTTAATTTAAAATTGTTTTAAAAAAAATCAGCTTATGGCGGTTAAAATTGCGATTAAAAATGATAACTTATGCCAGGTTAAAGCAAGTAAAATTGTCTTTTATGAAGAAGAAATCATTATTTTTTAATTATTATGATTGTATGTAATTTCTGAAAATATTGCTTAAAAATACTATTTTTTTCCTGTAATTGGAATGTTCTGTTGAAAAATAAAATTATTATTATTACTATTATCATCACAAAAATGAAGAAACAAAAAGTATTACTAAAAATTTTGGTGGTTACAATTTATGAGCAAAAATTCACTGAAATTGAGATTTATCACAAGAACTTTACTATTTTTAAATCGTAAAATTATTAAGCAATGCAAAAAACATCACAATTTATGACATATGAGAAAAATATTAATAATAATTTTGATTCATTACAGAAAACTTACTAGATTTATAAAAAAATATTATTAAATATTGAGAATAATGTTAGAATACTCAATAACAGTTAAGAGTTATGAGCAGATTTTTTTTTAAATTGCGAACTTTATTACAAAAACTAAGGATAATATGAGAAAAGTCATTAAAAAATGCGATTTATAAAAGAAAATTGATTAAAATCGCAGTTTATTATAGAAAATTTATTAAATATTGTGATTTATAAAATCCAATTTTATAAATCACAATTTTTTTTCCGCAATACTAGTTGCAATTTGCACATAAATTTATTAAAAAAAACAATTATTTATCTATATTGAAACATTCATCAATACCGGGGACTTATAACAATCAATTGAAAAAAATACTTACTACATTTAGGTTTTTTGACCTAGCTACAGTACACAAACACTGCAATTGTATAATAAACACCACACATAGAATAAAGGTCACTGACGATGCCAGAAATGGCAAAACCGGTCTGTCAAAATAAATAAATAAAACGTATATATATATATATATATATATACTAACTAGCCAGTAAAAGCTATAATTTGAATACTGAGAAAAATACGATTTATAAGGGAAAACTTTTAAAAAGGCTGATCGTGAAAAGTTTATTTCGTATTGTTTGTTTAGAATCTAATCTCTAACACAAATTTTAATTTTTTGCTTGTTGGTATAAATCAGCCTGTATAAAGTTAAAAACTTAAAATGTAAAATTTACTAAATGTTGTATGTTATAAAATAAATATAATTTTTGAAAAAGCAAATATTATTTATGAAAATTAGAATTTGTTAGATCCAATCAGTCCAAGGACCAATTCGGAATAACACCGTTTCCTTGTTCCAGATATGATAAAACTAAAAAATGTAGAAACATTATTCAATTTTGATTTTTTACTTACGTATGTATATTAAACCAGTTTAAATGTTGAAAATCATTTTTGAAATATCGGCAAACATTGAGTAAAACCGAAAAAAGTTGAAAAATGTAGAGCATTTTTCATTGAATCTTTATTAAAAGTGGAAAAAAAAATCACAAAACAAGTTGATAACCGTTGAAATATTGTGAAATGCTGAGAAAGAAAAATACCGATATATGTTAATAATATGTTGAAAAATTGCCAACTCTCCAAAAGGATCATTGAAGAATTTTTGTTTCTAAATCTAATGAGATTTTGCGCTTGTTTATCTCTTTTATTTTTGACAACGTTTGTCGTCGCTATATTATATTTGTGAAGGTGGAAAGTGACGATAGAGTGCGGATTTTGAATCTGAAAAGTGGACCGACCTGAAACAATAAATTGTTGGTCAATGTTTATTGGCGATTCAGAACACTATTTATTTGAAAACTAAGTTTTAAAAAATTTCCGGACTCGAGATCCATAAAGTCGCTAGGGCAATAAGGGCCCTATCTTTTGTGTTTACGTGCGTCGTTGTTGTGAGAAAAATAATTTATAAAATTAAATACTTTTTTCAACGCTTGAGGTTAATAAAGGTCTCTGGAGATGGATTTTGTTCATATCCAAAACAAAGAAAAAAAAAACTGCCAATAAATATCAAAAACAGAGTATTAAAAAGTTGAAAGTTTAGAAAGTCTACCAAACCAATCTACGACACTCCCGTGAGATACAAAGTCAGGTTTAGATTCAGAATACTTTATTTTCAAATTATTTTGTTTCACAAAATCGGCAAAAATGTATTTTTGTAGAGAACTAAGGACCTCTGAGACCTACACGACCAAGCTGAGCATCAGACCAAATTATTCGTTTTTGTGTTAATAAAATGACAGATAAGTTAGTAAATGTAATAAAGTTTGGATAATTTGGGTTAAAATTATACAACCATAGTTTGGCCACAAACATTTTTCAAACTGGGATAATAAATACTCCATAAAATATTTTAAAATAAATCAAAGACTTATGTACGTGTTCTCACGGTTCTTGCGATTCTTATTTGTTATTTTTTAACTATGAAGTTTTCATTCAGCAATAAATAATGACATAATATACTCATGCCTACTTTGCACGCAACATAATAACGAACATTTATTAAATAAAATGTAAAGATTTTTTACATAACAGTAGGTTAAATTGTTGGTATTGAAATAAAATATAATAATAATAATAATAATAATAATAATAACAATAATTTATTTAACTTTAACTTCTGATAGCAATTTTCTACCGCACAAAGAAAGTTTTATTGAAGAAGTAATGGTGATTGATTAAAATTTGCGTTTAGTTATGCTTATCTTTATCTTTTATCTTAGAGAATCTACTTTCATTTTCCAAAAGAAACTCTAATATATTTTATTCATAATAATTTGAAAATAATATTATATTAACACATTTCTTTCCAACAATCAACTTTTATTTTCAATATTTTACCAACTATTTTATTGTAATTTAATTTTAATTAGGAAATAGAAAATTAAAGTTGCAACAAAATAACGATCGAATAATTCCATATATGTATTGATGATTTTCATAACTTAAAGATACAAATATCTATTTACAAAAATTGTAACTCACGACGAACTTCTAAACTCCGAAGACCAAACAGAATTTATAATAAGATGCTAAATAACGCGGCATCTTCTTCTTCAAGTATGTACTGCAACAACTTGTTTGACTTATAAAATCATCTGAAGGTTAGATTAGATCGGAGGTGGGCGGGCGGTTATTTATTATAACAAGGGGCCGCTTTGAGCATAGCGCTGGAGCGCGGGACTGGTTCCTTCTTGTGATAAAGATGCCGCAATGGATTTAAAAGTTAAATTGCATTGGGCCCGAGGTGCGTAATTTGAGGAATGTAACGGGGCGCATATAATCATGTGGATGTGATGATTATTTAATTTTAGACGTGCGTGACAAATGTTTGACAGTTAATATTTCTTTGCAAAAAAATATTAATAATAACTAATACTATTTAATTTTCGCAAAGATACACAGACTTGATTTTCAGAAAAATAATTTAAGTTATGCAAAAAGATATTTAGAAATATGAATGCAAAGTAAGTTTGCATATATTTAAGCATATTTAAAAAAAAAAAAAATTAGTAAACCGTGTTAGAAGATTCTAGAATATAAGAAAAATTATTTCAAAAGTTAAAAAAGCAGAATTTTACCTGGAATTTATTTTATCTCTAAAAAATATGACTAAAATTTGCTATAAAATCATTAACTATTGTATTCAGGCTCTTAAAAATTTCTTTTCTTAGGGTCAACTTTTTCATGTTAATGTATTGTCATCTTATTTTAGATACGAAACGTCTGATCTGGTCTGTGAGTGCAGGACAAACTGCAAATTATCTATTACATTGTTATAATGTTTTTTAGTAAATTTTCTGGTTTTTAGTACCTTTCAAAAACATAAAAAGAGGCCGATTTTTGAGGTGAAATTAATTTTGAAAATTTTATGCAATGTAGATATCAGTTTTTGCACTGGTAGACCAAACCCGTTTGAATGTGCAGTGTATATTGTACAACACAAATTTATATGTAAAATTTTCATTTTTTAATAAACAGTTTGTATGTGATTGCTTATTTACAATTGTTTGATGACTAAATTTAAGAAAAGCAATGAAAAATGATGAAACGGTAAATTTTTTAACATAATTATCCACATGTTTTAACCATTTTATTAAACAGTATATTAGAAATACTTTATATTCAGCGTATGGAGATAACATTATTTTTAAATTAATTTCACTTGTTTTCCACAGACAATTTTATTTTGTTCCTTAATTTTTGTACCACAATTGCTTAAGTGTCTCTGTAAAATTAATTTTGGTAAAAAATTCCAAATATGGTTAAGCTCCTCTTAAGTAGGCGCTTATTCTTAAAAATAGGCCAAACATAGATGGACATTAATAATAAAATAAGAAAAAAAAAGTCATCTCGCAGATTAATTCAAAATCTTATCAAAAATCTTCTAGCATTTTTATTTTTTGAGATAGCCTATACTCCATAGCAGGAGTGCGCAAACTATTTTTATTACCAACCCCTCATTTTGTGCAAAACTTTGCTGCGACTCTTGGATATTGTAGAATTGTAGATTATTATTAACCTCGGCTACGCCTCGTTAAATTTTTAACCTAATCTAACCTAACCTAACTTACTACAGTTGCAAAATATACCTTTTAAAACCAAATAAATTGTGGTAAAATTTGTGTAAAAATTCAAAAATCACACAAAATTAATAAAAAACCGCAAACATTGCAAAAATAGTACAAAAACCGATAATATTCTTGTATAGACAATAAAATAAAATAAAAGGTTTTGAAGTAAAATAAGATTATTAAAAACTATAAAAAATGTAAAAAATAAGAGAAGAATTATAAAAAAAATCACAGCATAGAAAAATACTATAAAAAGTAATAAAAAGCTACGTAAACCAACGAATATCGTGAAAAGTGGTAAAAAATTATAAATACCGGTAGAGAAAAACAATGAGAATTGTAAAAGAAGTATGAGAAAACTACGAAGAACTATGTAAATCAATAAAAAAATATAAGAGCATTGATAAAAAGTTATTATAAATAATAAAAATGCATAGGTATAAAAAATCAAAAATTGGTAAAAACTATGAAAATTGGGGTTTATCGTGACAAAGTTTACATCTTTAAAAGTAGAGTAAAAATCAATAAAAAACAAAGAAAATTAAAAAAATGAAAACCTACATAAATCGATGTTTTCATAAGAATAATAAGAAAAATTAATAAAATTAGTTAAGAAATAAAAAAAACAACTATGAATATAAAAAAATAATGATAAACCATAAAAATTGTAAAAACCAAACTAATTTTAAACAATATATTGAATTGTTTAAGTAAAACTAAAGAAAGAAAAATATACCTATGAAATTATAGCAAGACCAAATAAATATTAACTTTATTACTTTGACTTATTGAATTAGCCTAAAAGAAGTCTCCTTGAGTAATTTAATAAATTTAATAATTTCAATTTTATTCGTATACCAAGGGAGCAAACAAAACAGATGATAAACAAAATAAACACAACATATCACCAAGCTATCCAAAGAAGGTTCCGTAATGGTCTAATTTAATCCCATGAGTAAAATATACAACCCCCAATAAAGTTAAAACATCTCTTGGTATACTATACATGAATTAACAAAATAATTTACTTTTTATACCTGATATATTCTTACAAATACAATGAACGCGTTTATGTAGAGTTTTGGCATAATTGCAATCAAAACTTAAATGCAAGTGAATCTGGCAAAAAATTCTATTTGACAATTTGGATGGTTGAGTCAGAAAAAATGCCATGAAAGTATGGTGACTATAAAGTAAACAAAAATTGCAACAAATTAGTTTTTGTATTTATATTGAACAATTTGTTTAAACATAATATTATTTATTATTATTGTATACTTGGCATAAGGGTGAATCCAAGTCTATAATTAACTTTGTGGTAAATAAAGAATGATTTAGAAGTTTAATTAAGAATTCTAGAGTAGTACGCAAAGCCGAATGCTGAACTGACCATTATCTTGTAATATCAAAAGCAGACCTTGGTCGTAAATTTATTAGGAAAGAGCAGAAGAAAACCAAACTGGCAAGAGTAAAGGTTAAACAGTTTCAAAATGAAAGTGAGAAATATAAAAGGGTGCTAAACAAGAAAAAAATGGTATTCCACAAGCAAGAATTGAAGAATGAAAACATAAACGTAAAAAAATATAGAATAGATTAAAACTAACAATGGTCGAATTTGCAAAAGCAAATAAGAGGAATAAACAGGCAAAAGTTGCAGTGAATAAAATAAAGAAGCATATAAAAGTCTATTGCAGAGAAAATAAAAGGAGAAAAGTAAGTTGAGCATGATATGCATAGAAAAAAAGAATGCAAAGAAACTAGTTAAGGAAAGTAGACAGCTATTAAGAATAAAGGAATCTAAGGAAAATAAAAAATATATTTAGGAAATGAATGAGCAGATTAAAACAAAGCCCACAAGAAAAAAAGGTGGTAAAATAACTTGAAATAAGTACGGCATTACAATTGTATAAAACCAGTACAAACTCTGTAGTAGATAGAATACAACATGGGGGGTAGTATAACTGAGTATGAAGTGATAAGAGCTCTAAAAGCCTTACAAATGGCACGCCGCGGATATGGTATTACGAGAAATATGTTAAAGTATGGAATCAGTACATTCATTGATACATTAATTGAGCTATTTAAATTATACTTTGGAATGTCTAAAGTGCCAAAGTTGAATGATACTGTGATTGTTTCGTTGTATAAAGGTAAGTGCAATAATACTGAGTGAAAATTATGGATTAATAGTTTGTTGAGTATTCTAGGAAAATTGTATGAAAGAATATTGATCGAGTGCTTGAAAAAAACCAGTAAAAATATATCCGGTGTGCAATGTGGTTTTATGTCAAATAGGAAATGAATGAATCAAATATTTGCACTTCAGCAGAGAAATGCATGGCAGTGAAGAAACAAAATGTACTATTGATTTGTTGATCTAAAACAAGCATATGATCGGGTAAGCAAACATTTATGGGCTGTTTTAAGAGAGTATAGAGTGGATGATAATTTAATAAATATCTTATTATTGTCATACTTGATGGCAATAACGCACGTTAAAGTAGATACTAAGCAATATGTTTAACATAAATCAAGAACTCGGACAAGGATGCCTTATAACTTCAAGGTTGTTTAATATATTTTTGTATAAATATTATATGCAATGAATATGTGCAATGTAAAGATAATAGTGTTGTTGTATGCTGAATGAATGAGTGCTCTGAATTGATTGAATGATGAAAGAAATAAAATAAATCTTAATATAAATATGACAAACACTAAAATCATCGTCTAAATTAAGGATGAAGTAGATGGCTCACCACAATTTTTGTAAAATTAAAGCATCATATTTTCATTGTTTTTTGCTTGTTTTCCTAGTTTGGTAGACCGGAAAATGTGTGGATTTCCGGTTGTTCAGTTTTTCGATTTAGTAACTAAATTGTCACAAATAATAATAAAAATAAAAAATAAAATTTTTAAAAACAAAGCCTGTATTATAGTCATGTGATTGAGTGGAATGCACCCGAGATTGTTTATTGATAAAGTTCTACATACATATACAATTTAGCACAAGATAAGAATAACAATGTTTCTAAATATAATGTTTCATAATCTGATTAATAAATTAATAATTTTTAAAAGTGTTTCAATTACTAAATCAAAGTGAGTAAGAGCAGCATATGATATTAACCATTACAACTAAATAATATCAACATGAGAGCAAAACTTTTGGTAAATATACAAGAGTTCTTTATTTTATGTATTAAATATCACTTTTTATGCACTACTAATTATTTTTTAAACCAAAATTGTTGCTGAATGTAGTAATAATACTTACTTACTTACTTCAATCAGTAATCATGTATTGTTGCTTATATTATTCAATCTAACCTAACATAATCTAATTTAATCAGTTGTAGCAGTCTAATTATTGTGAAAGTGTTGTGAATTGTTCAATTTAATTATAACTTAACTACTTCTTTTGTAATATTTTGTCTACCTAGAATCTTCATCGTGTAATCCAACAAGTCTCTTCTTTACCTTACCTTGACATTTCTGAATAGTATAACATCATATTTATATTAAGTTATACTTTAGTAAAATCGTCAATATGGTTATAACATTTGCCAATATAAGTAGAAAAAATTTGTATGGGTCGAAACTCAAAATCAAATGGCAAAAATCCACAATCACAGGTTTCTTGTTCAATCTTCTCAGAAAAAATTATTATCATTTTGCACTTTAAATGATAAGAGAAAGTACTAGCTTATCTGCTTCTTAATATAATCATTTAAATGATATTATTTAATTTTAATTTATTTACCCAAAAGTACTCATTATTAATAGTATAACCTAGCATTACATCTTTTTCTTCAATTAGATTTGTAATATCAATAGTTGCACATAACTTTTTACTGCTTATTAACTAATATAACCTACTGTATAGAATAGATTGCAAATTAGTCTAAAATTACTGCTGATAAATTTTTTTCCTTGGTCCAAAAATGCGTTTGCCACAAATCAACATGCAAGTTGAAGGTTAAAAAGTGTTTCAAGTTTTTGGGTTTTTTTAATATAGCAAAAAATAAAGCTTATACAACCGAGCGTAATATATTGCAATTTAAGGAAACCAAACTAACCTTAATTTAATTTTTCTAAATCCTACTTAATCGGATCTAACTTAATTAATTACATAAAGTATAAAGTAGGTCTGTACCATTAAAAACTTACATGCTTATAAACTGGTTTGAATCCATAAAGATGTCGACACTAGAAACAAATTTTTTTTTAAATTTGCAAAAACTTTTTATTTTTGTACTTTGCCGCACACTTGCAATTCGTCTATGTCTGATCGCAATAATAAAATGATGGCGCCAATTATAAGTGTGTTAATCTTTAATTTCTGAAAAATTATTATTATCATCTGATATAATTTATTTTTAATTGATAAAATGATTATCTAGGACTTTATGCTTAGGTTTTGGATATTGGTCATTTGAATAAAATTTCCAGACAAGGTAAAAGGAAAAAGATAAAATTATTGATTCATATTTCAGGTAATAGTCGTATAATTGGGTTTTTATATTAGTTGACAGAATAAAATTATAGTTCATATGACCGATATGAGAGTATAATAATTAAACTACAAATACAATGTTTGAGATCATAGTTCAAATTCTTATTATTGACATTTGATAAACAATGTGTTCTATACTTGTAATTATGTAAGTATTACGTAGTAGGATAATCAAATGCCTGGATTTCATCACACATGTGCATTTTTTAAATTTGAGTGTTGTAAAATAAAACAGAACTTTTTTATAATATGTATGGTATTTCGTTATACGGCATTCAATAGATCTCAAAAAATGTGCATAAAATTAGAGGTGACTACGACTATAAAATTGTAACGTACAAATTTTGCGTAACGTGCAAATTGTAAAATTTGCGAAAAATCTCAATATATTAACGAAACATTGAAAAGAGTTGCTTACAAAACGCTGCGCTGCACAATCTAAGAACTTAAAAGAAATGTTGAGAACATTTTAAGAAATATTGTAAATAGCGCATTTTTTTCAACATTTCACAGAAGAAAAACGTTTGTGAAATGTCATGAGATATGTGAAATATTACTATTTATTATTTAATTGTTAAATGCCTAGAAACAACATAAATACGTGATAAAAATTGTCAAAATTGTTGAACAATGTCAAATAATAAAAAAATGTAGGTAGTTGTGTGTCTTTCATATACCAATATAATTTACAGGCAACCTGTATCATAATGCCAATTTGGCAGTAAAATAAAAAAGATGAAATTAATTATCCAATTCAAGCTTAAATAATTTCCGCATCGTGTTTTTTTTTCGTATTGAAATAAGAGTTAAAACAAACAATTAATTTACATGTGTATATCGTTTAGTGCCACCGCAAGTAATCAAAAGTTAAAGTGATTAGTTGTGTGTAAATCTTGAGGTTGTTGTGAAAAGTAACAATCAATCAAAAAATATCTAAAATTGTTTTTTTAAGATTTTATACAATTGTTTATAAAATGTAAAAAAATGTGTAACAAATATAGTATAAAATGCACAAAATGTTTCAACTGCTCCACTAACTGACCAAATTTTTGAAATGTATCCTGTTGTGCTGACGTCACGCGTTTGGCTATTAAGTTGTCTGACTGCTTGATTAAGATTTTCTAATACACTAACTACCTGCCTACTAATTTTCAGCTTTCCCAAAACAAAAAATCTTGTGTAATTTTTTTATAAGTTGATTTATTTTCTATTTTACTTTATTTGATTTGTTTAATTTGCTTTTTTATTTATTTTGTTATTTTTAAGTTTATTGTTTTTTTTACTTCGTTTATTTTTGTTAAATAAGTTGTTTCTTTAACTATTTATTATTATTTTTTTTATAAAATAGTTTTTTTAAATTTCTAAATTATTTTGTTTATACAATCTTTTTTTAAACATATATTATTTAATTATTTCATTAATTTTTGGTTATTTTCGCTTCATTATTTTGTTTATGGTTTCCTTAATTTGTTTTTGTTTATTTTCTATTTCATTTCTTTTCTTTAATCACAAAATGGCAACAAATACAGGAAATATTAAATATTTTTTGCTATATTTGTATTTAAAAAAAAATCAGTTATTTGCTTGTATTCTGTATTTTCATTTATTTTATATAATTTATTATTGTTGTTTGTTTAAGAGATTTGTTTTATTAAAATTAATTAAATTTAATATTTTTATTTGTTGGTTGAATTTTTGGTAGTCTTTGCGATATATTGATGTAAGAAAATAAACAGCTTCTTAAAAAACACGATTTCCTTAATCATGTGTATATTGAATAGGCAACAACCTCGCAGTTTAAGTAAACGCACTTGTATCAATAGTAATTTGTGCGGCAATTTTGTTAATTATTTTTTTTTATAAAATACATATAATTGTGTATAAATTAGATTAAAAAAATGTATCTGTCAGTATTTGTTGGAATATACTGTACCATTCTAAAAAATAGAAATAAATATTTGAATAATCTTAACTGTATTTAAAATATTAATTGATACTTTAAAAAGTAGACGCATTATTTGGTAAAAACTACAATTTAATATATAATACTTTAATTAAAATTGTATTCAATTGATACAACTTATAAGTTGTTATTGTTGTTATTTCATTATAATCTTGTCGAACCAAAAACGGTAAGTAGTTGTAGGTAGGATTGCTAATACGTAAAACATGTTTATACTGGAATATTTAAATTTATGTATATAACGACGCATTTTTTTAACTAAATCGTTTTATAATCATTCGACAACGATTTATCACATATGGTTTCCACCATTTTGTAATATAACTTAAGTGTATACAGTGTAATAATTTCAAACAAATTTGTGTTATTGTAAAACATTATTATCGAGTATCTTAAGCTATTAATATCACTTTGTGTAAACAATACGCACAAGTTAAATAAATAAATATAATATTTATCAATTTTTTAGGAGTAATAAATAATATTTTAAAAACTTACACTTAATCTAAAAACTCTTTGTTGGTACCTTCAACAGATATTTGAAAGAAACATTTATAAGAAAAACATGTTTACCAAATAAAAATAAAAACGACTTTGTTTAAGTTTTAGTTAAACGGGTTAGGTGCCGATAAGCAGTACATGATCTATGGGGCTGATTGTTTTGGTGTATAAAGAGATTTACATAATCCTGAATAAGTGAAATGTGTGCAATTGATAAAGATGACAATACTTTACAGTAGCCAACACACAATAAATCGCCGCTAACAGAGGTGTAGCTCTCAAATGATTGTGACATTATAATTTAATTAATTTCATTTTTGTTTACGGAGAATTGTTTAGACAATAATAATCTATCAGTCTATAGGATTAAATGTTTGATAATCTGCACAATAAATGGCCTTGTTTATGCTTAAAAACAAAATAAAATGTGGGCTTTTAAATGTCAATTGCATAAAAAATGATAACTAAAAAATGTAATTCAATATCAGAGTAGTTATACCTTTATTTATATGTATACAAAAGCAGTTTTCTTAGTTTTTATTATTAAATACACAATTGTTTGAGCTCCGAGAGTTAAAAACGCCTGAATTTTAGACGTGGCACTTTGAGCCTTAAACTGGTTTAATTTAGTTTATTTATTTTTTGTTTAATGTTTTATTTTTCTTTAATTTGTATTCAATTAGTTTGTTTTCATTAATTTGATTGCCTATTATTTATTCATTTCGTTCAGTTTTGATTTTTTAAATTTAATAAATTATTTTTTAAATTTTTTTGTTTACTTTTTTTGATACATTATTTCTTTTTATAAATATTTTGCTAATGGTTGTTTTTATATTTATTTTATTTAATCAAACCCACTTGAACTTTAATTTTAACAAATCCAAAAAAAAAACGTTTTTCAACAATTAAAGTCGTTTTAGTTTTATATCTAAATTGTCCAAGAAGTCGTATCAAGTAATCTAAAATTAAAGAAAAATAATTTAGCAGTGAGTGAGTTAATCTATGATTTAAGTTTCTTTGCGTTTCAAGGGGTTTTTCATAATTTTGTTGAAGTGTTCCAGAAGCTCAGTATTATATTTGGAAATATTAAGTACATTTTTTTTCTAGCCAATATTTTTAATATTTTAATTGTTTTAATTTATTTTTGCCAGTTCTAACTTTAAAAATATTTTGATCAAAATCTCAAACATTTTAATATTTGATTGTACAGGCTAATATACTTGTTAAAATTATATTTTATATTTATTTATTATTATAACTTCAATTATACACGTGCGCTTTATTAAAAAAACATTTTAATATTTTTATTTCCCATTTGTTATGCGAAAAAAGATGTATTGCCATATCTGCTTTTTATACAGTAATATTTTATTCTGGCAATACATTATACTTTTAATTTCAATGTTATCCGATATCTTCGTAATCCTCACGTATTGAGTCCTTCGGAATTTTAACAAACGAGTCTGAGATTATTGCAGAATTTAATCCGTATGAAATGACTTAAGTTTATCCTTCGCCAGCTTTCAGTTCATAACATATATTAATTTTCTGTAAAATATTTTTGTGTATGTTTTTATAAAAGTAAAATGAAATGTACGACTAATGTTGGTTGTTAATAAACAAGTTTATTATTTCTTACAGTTAGTAAATATTAGTTCTAAATTTAATAAACAACCTTCCAAAATTTTACAACATACAAAATGCGATTTTAAATACAGTCGACCTCGACAATATCCTCTCCAAAATTATACACATTAGGCAAATTCAAGGATATAATTCGTATTAGTTTTTTATATAAAACATTATACCAAAACAAATAATTTTTAAACAAAAAAATATTTAAACAAAAGAACTATCTTAAACATTTAATACATTAATCGTATATCGCACAGATAGATAATCTATCTAACAGACGTTCGATTCTTGGTGTGTAACAAAGTCTGTCATTAGTTAGAATAATTAACATCCGCGTGTTGTTGGCGTGGTTAGGTGATTGATTGGTTGGTTCAATGGGAAAATGAACACGTATTGATATACTGCTATTCTTCTCACAAAATGTTTCTCTCGCCCAACGGAAATTGCAAGCACGAATAGCTAGCTTGCAATACAAACAATTTTATACGAGAGGAAATAAAAATGTGCCTCGTAAAAGTATAATGAAGGTATGTACTTCGCCGCAGGTCCAAGTTAATAATATTTTCTATCGTAAATGAATGAAATTGATGTTGCCGTTTCCGTTTATTTTTCTGGGAACAAGGAAATGTTTTGAAACGGAGCAGCATAAAAGTGCACTCGGCACAGTATCGGATTAATTAAGGTTTTCTCAAAATACTTTTAATGCGTTTAATACAAGCATTATTATGTTAGATAAACATTAAAAATTGAATATACTGGGTGGATACTAAAATTCGATGAAACACTTTTTCAAGCATATTATTTTGTTTACTTCATGTATTATCAACTGAAATTTAATTTTCTACAATCTCATGTCAAATTTCCTATTATAATTGTGGGTAACAATAGTAGAATTTAAACACGTTCATAAAATCTCATCTGCTCAATAGCTTTGTTGAATGTAAGTGATACCATATTTGAGACTGTGGGCTGTTGATCAAGGACTGCTAAGTTTACTGGTATTATTGAATTTTAGCAAAGTTTTTGACACAATAGGGTTTATTTTACTAGCAATTTTACAACGCACTGGTTTTAGTTTGTGGTTTATTAACTTTATTAAATGTTTTTGTAGAAAACACTGTGTTAGTTAGATTGTGTGAGTGATTCAAAATCACCAAAAATTGATGTTCCATAGGGTTATGTTTTGGGACCTATCTTAATTATAATATATTCCATATTTCTGACGGACATCGAGGTTTTGTTCTTCAAATATATATGCCAATGATGTTCAATTACCGTTTCTATTTAAACAGGTTGAAATAATTGATCATTAATAACAATTTAAAGGCACCAGTAAATTTGTCAATAAAACATTTGCTAAAAATTAGTCCCACAAAATCAGTTTATCAGAAAAACTGAAAATGCCAAAGGATGAATTAAAATATTAATTAATGGCACAAACATCTTAATAATAATTATCGATGCTGATCTTCGTTTTAAGTAATAACATTCGTTTTAGAAATGATATTCATAACCACATTTAAAAAAAAAAACATATTATAATGTTTGCAGTTTATATATTACACTCATTTTGATAAAAAATTAACCATAATAATTACTTAATATATTATGGTGGCTAAACAGACTTTTTTAATAACAATATTAATCCTAAAAACAAATTTTATTTGATTGATTTTAATTTTCTTTATGCAGCAGCCGAAAGTTACTCGTCAAACTTCAGTGGCTTTAAATTAGTAGACAAAAGTGAGTGTATTTGGACCACTCACCATTAATAAAATTTCTAGTAATCACTCACATTATAAATTAAATGTATATTAAATATCGTATTTTGAAGACAGATTAAATAAACCAATTTGTATACATTTATGATGCATATCTCATTTGGCACAAAATTTGCCAAATTAATTAATTTATAATCTCTCGCTCTCTCTCTCTCTCTCTCTCTTTCTTGAGCTGGAAAACAGAATTACAATCTAAAAGTCTTTTTTTTAACTTGAAAATAAACTTAATATTGTGAATAAAGAAGAAAAGATATAAAAAATAAAATCAGTTTTTAATATGATTTTTCAACAATCTTTTAGAAAATTATTAAATATTTCAATAAATATTTTTTTTTAAATATGCCGATTAATTAGAAATTAATTTATTAGTTTTATATTTATGCTATCAACATTCTCTGCAATTTAAAACATTTTTTAAAATTAAAGTTAATTTTTATTATAAAATTCATTTCTATAAATTTACGTTGTCTTCAAATATTTGTACAGAAATATATTGTAATTAATTGCTAATGACTAAGCTTTTCTTGCATTTCTGCGTTGACGTTGAAATAAAATATTTTCGGTAACGTAGTTGATTATAATGACGGAAAACTGCTTTACAAAAATCGTTTAGCAAAAATAAATCAACCACCACAGTTAATAAAAACCGTGGCTTGTTATTTTTCTGGGAGACCGCAACACGTCTTGTAATTTGATTGACTAGTGCCAAGGATCGCTGGCGTCAAAATATAAATTATTTTTTATGTGGGTTGGTTTAGCACAATTATGTCTGCACGTATGCATAAAACGTGATCAATGTACATACATATTAGACCGGTTAACTTTAATATTGCAAATTGATTTATAGCTTTATAAAGTACGAAATAAACTACATTGATGGTTGTTCATTATATATTTTTAGCAGTATGTAATTGATACGAATTGGAGTATGAATAATCTGTATATTTTAATTTATAAATCATAAAATGGCTGAGCTGCAAAACCACTTTCACAGGAAGTTATAAGTGGATGATTTTAAATCTAACTATAAATTATTGATGTCTATAAAAATAATACAATACAATAATACATGCGTTACATGCGTTAAAATGTTTATTTAGAAAAATTCGGCAATCTTAAAAAAAAACAAAAATTAAGATTACACATTTTTTAGATTGTAACTTGTTAAGGAGTACTTAAGAAAGGGAGAAAGCATTTAACTTTACAACAAATTATTCATAAATTGTGTTTAAATAGGTTGCCTTCTACTTGAAGGCGAGCATTGATACGATTTAACATTGAAGTACACTTTCTCTGCTGCATGTCTTCGTCTATTAAAGCTATTGCAGCGTGAATTCAAACTTGACATTTTGTTTATGGTAAACTTTATTTTTCAAATAGTGCTTAAAAAAAATCCAAGAAAATCAGATCCGGTAATCCAGAATTCAGGTGGATTGTGCCATCATGTTGATACTAAGTATTTAATGTATCAGCTAATGTATATTTATCTAGCATGGCAAATTTGTATTTTTAACACAAGGTACAATAATAGAATGAGTCGACCAATAATAATACAATTATTTAATAATTTACTCGAAATATTTAATGACCATTCTGCCGGTATCATCATCTGCGAATTGTTTGAGGTTTCTCTACTTTTCATTCGTGCATATTATATTTATATATTATAAATACTCATTATTATTATATCTGTAAAAATGAATTTATCAGTCTACAGAATACTTTTGAAAAAATGTTGATGTGGCACTGTTCAACAACCATATGCAAAAATTCACCTGGTGACGGTATATTGCCACCATGTAAAGCTTGTACTTTTGAGATCTCAATGGGTTGAAGTCATTTTTTAAAACATCTGTAAGTTATAATTTTATATTTTTTGAAATCAGATACAACAATAACAATTTACTCTTCTTGGGAACACTGAGAAGTATTAAAGTTTTTGTTGGTGGTTACCAGTTTTCAAAAATTGTCGTTTGACATCTATTCTTTGTTTTCTTAGCTACTCGTTAACAAGTAAAAATAAAAAATGATCATTCTTAATTTTCAAATTGTTTGGGTTTACTGAATCGGCACTTTCAAGAGCACAACTGTCATTTAACAAATTATTGAATTAAATCCAAGTATACTTTATTTTTTATGTTTTATTAAATAATTTTTCCTTGACCTGTTTCTGTTTAAGCCATCTTCAGAAGTAATGTCAAAGAATTAAGAGTTTGTTATATTTCAAAATATTTTCATAAACACAATGCAACCGTTTTCTGCGGCTTACTGTGTGCACAAGAAAGTAAAACCATAATTTTGACAATTTGCTTTAAATTATAATATTACTGATCATAATGTATTGTTATGTTAAACCATCTAACAAAGGATTTCATTTATTTTCACGTAGCCATCTACAAATATTGCAATAAATAATGTATTTAATACTCATTATTATAATCTTTTTTTAGATTTTTTTTTGCAAATAATCGATATAGAAATTTATACATCGTTGAAAAGAAAAAAAACATAGATTTTTTCATAATGGAAAATTCTGTTCTCATTTTAAGTCGATAGTTGTATCGTATAAACCTGCTGCTTTGTTGTGGTTATTAAACATTACATTAAACGCAATAGAACTTGTATACGTTTTTTTAAACCTATATAAAGAGAAAATCCTAGACATTCTCAGACTCACCCTGTATATGGCAATAACTTACTCTACTAAATTTAAAAACAACAAATACTTATGCATACACTTAACAAATACTTAGTTAGCCCACTAACCCATTACTGTTCCTTAATCTAGAAAGTATCACTGTGTAAGTAGTAGTGACAAATATAATGCACATATATAGATAATCGTATATAAGTATATCATATGTTTACCTTTTGGTGCCTAATGGAGTTAGTTATGTGGTAAACGTCTGTTAAATATTTAAAAATTATAAAATCCTCTATCAAATGCTTCGTGGTGCGTGTGACCCTTGCTGCGTGTTTTAAACGGAAGTGAAGGGCTTAAAATTATTTACCCCATAAGAAATTAAACACAACAGAGTTTTTAAAATAACCACCGCTATAGTATAACTCTTGGTTAAAGAAAAAAAAAACGTTATTACAAATTGAATAAATTTTTATCAAACTTTAAATAGATATTCAATTAATTCAGCTAAAAATAATAACTAATGCTTTATTGCTTTATCAAATTGTCGGTAATTGCTATTCATCTAAATAGTATTTCTCAAAATTAAAACTTATTTTTTTTATTCATTTCGTTAAAAAGTTTTAGTAACTATATTGAAAAAAATTAAGTTTTTTCATAAAAAAGTGCATTTAAAATTGTAAAATATACATTTTCCTACAAACGTTAAAAAAGAAGAGTTTACGCATCACCATCAATACGCAAACTACAAAAAAATTTTATCGTAAAAAAATATTTTTTGTATCTCCCATAACACTGAAAAAAATTGACAATCGTGAAAAAATATTTTTTTTTGCTGTTATCAGTGACTGTAGTAAATTAACATTCTCACGCGCCATAAAAATCACTCGTTTTGCGCACTCAATACAAAAATAACTATTACATATAAAAAATATGCATTGCAAAAAGTTTAAATTTTATCTATTTTAAACTAAAAAATTTAGGAAATTATCAATTACAGATTTGCTAAATTTTGATATATTTTATCTTAATAATATTAAATAACTACATGGTTTGATTAAATAATAGGTAAAACTTTTGTTATCTAAAAGATCTTTATTTATCATAAACAGAATGTGGATTAATTGGCTGACCACGCCAAGGTAACGTTTTCGATAATGTCAAAAATCATAATTAAATAATGCTAAGAAAATTTTCGTTTAACCTCACGAGTACGTACACTTTATTTCGCATTTTCTTAACAATCTGTTGATGCTAGACAGTTTGAAACGCACTACAACGTTTTTCAAAAATGTTGTAGCATTTCTCAATGTTTCTGAATATTATTTTAGCATTTATAACACAATGCATATTTTTGACACTTTTATAGGCTTATTTTGTTAACACAAAAGTATTTTTTCATAATGTTTCAACAGTTTATAACATATTTTTCTTTGGCGTGTTACGCTACATTTTTATATACAAATCTGGACAAAATTAAGGGATTCGCAATAAAATTCAAAATAAATCTAAATTAAAATAATAATACTTACTAAAACAAATAAAGTATTTATTTCCTTACGTAATTTAAGAACTATTAGCAAACTTTTCTTTTATGGACCCGAAGAAAAAAGAAACAATGGCCGTCTCATGAATTCAAATCTTAATTGTAATAAGTTAACAAAAATAATATTATTAATAGTGTATATGCCTTAATCTTGCAGCAATACACGCTTGTTAACCTTCTTCGCTTGCTTGAGTTTAAGTTCCGTATTCTTTCTTGAGGTATCTGTTCCCAGTTTAAAATAAGCATGTTAGAGAGCTCATCAAGTAATATTGGTGGTAAAAATAAATACATAGCTAACATTTTTAGAAATCTGGACTCATTTAAAAACAATTAGTAAATCCACTGCTTCTTATCCTAACCTTGATTATTCTACATCTAGAAATAAATAGCGCTTGCTGTCATTTTTGTACGATGCAATTCTCAAAAGCCCTCCTTAACAGACATACTCCACGCCCCGCCATTTACGGCGAGAACAGTCTTCAGTACACCCTAGAGGAAAAAGACGAAGCAATAGCCGACAGCTTGGTACCCTAATGTTTCTCGGTCAACCACAAAAATCTAGGCCTGGACCATGTTGAAAAAGTCCACCGTGAAGTACGGTACTTCCTTCCGATGTTACAAATGAACCTCCACTTGAGGACGTTTGCCAATTCCGGGTGGGAGGTATCCTAAGAAATCTAAAACTCAAGTCCGCCCCCGACCACGACAAAATTCCGAACCGAACCCTTAAAAACTTATCCCAAATGGCCATAATGGCATTAACCAATATAATAAATGCAGTCTTAAGGACTTTCAACTCTCCGAACTTCTGAGAAAAAGTCCACGTAACCCCCATTAAAAACGGAAAATCTCCGCATAATTATAGACTTATCAGTCCACTGTGCACCTTAAGCAAGGTTAGAGAATAAGTAATCCAAGACAAGCTCGAGAATCACATTTTTACCAAAAATCCCCTGGACCAATTTTGGCCAAACACCTAGATGTGACTCTTGATCATAAAGTAACCTTCAAAAAACATGTTCTCGCCAAAGGCAAAATGACTCGCAACCTTTTAACCCCCAATGCTCAAGCGCAAAAGCGCACTGACAATAAACAGCACACTACTCCTTTACAAGTCTATAATCAGACCTCAATTAACTCACGCATGCTCCGCTTGGGGGAACGCGGCAATATGCCACTTGGAAAGACTACTCCTTCCAAATCAAAACTGTGCGATAGATTTTTAAAGTACCGATGGGCGTCCCAAACACAAAATTTGTGAAAACACTGGCGTTCCGTTTGCACTCCTAGCAACAAGATTATTGAAAGAATTGCCGACCATAAAATACATGAACTAGCGTGTCTTGCGGAGCAATACATCCATTCTATGTTTAGGCGACCAGTAAACATGCTTGTGGTTGATCGCTAGCACGGCCTCTTTTTTCTGCTATACCTAAAATCACAACTGTAAGGTCGGCGCATAGCGCCACTCCACTATTCTAAAGTAAATTCCCAGTCCCATAACTACGGAAGCATGCAGCATTGTTGCATACTTTGAGGAGGTTATTTAGTTGGTATGTCCTGAAAGGGAAGAATCTAGACACTACCGCGCTGTAGCAGTGATAATTAAAAGTATTTCCTTCTCAAACAAAAAATTGTAATACATAACATTTCTTTGGCTGGCCATGCTACAAGATACATTGACGAAAAGTACATACCCCAAAATATGTGTCTGTATCATATGCCAATGAAGATGCCTAGCTAGTTGGTACAAAGAATTACATTCTTACAGAACATTAAATTTTTTACTTTTCTTATTGTTTTCAATTTGGTAAAAATTTCTTTTCCAGTGGCTAATCAAAAATTATTTTTTTATTCTTGATATTTTTAAAACTCCGTCCAATAAAGTGTTATCTTTTGAAAAGACCAGCAATTCTAAAATTTGTTGCAGCTCACTAAGGATTTGTTGGTATAAAATTACCTCAACTTCTCTTGTAAATATCCTTCATAAAAACGAATAATCATTTCACATACCTTTTCTGGTTAATATTGGCGTCTAAGCATGTTTAATTAATATTTTCTACTCCCATCCTTAAAATGCCATTTATCGTACATGTTTCCATAACGCTAAGTGAACTTTTAAATACACCTTGACAAGCCGTAGTTTTGTGTATGTTAGTAATAGGGTAAATTTAGAACGGGCAATTTAACCACGGTGTTTTTTAATGGCAAAAATCTAGTTAGTTGTTTGGGTCTTTTGTAATCAATCTGTCAAAATAATTTGACGCAACGTGATAAGAGATAAGTAATTTTGTAGTCGCCCAAGTAGCTTAGTAGTCAGTGTGTTGACTGTTATTCCAGGGCTCCTGGGTTCAAATCCGGGCACTCCTTACATGGAAGGTCGACTTTTTTAGTTTAAGAAAAGTTATTTTGAGCTTCTTTTGGGGTAGTAAGAAAAACTGTATCTCCTGTGTACTGTCTAGATTTTGCGTGCGCTTTAAAGAACTCAATAATTCAGGTCGGAATTTCTGAATTAAAGGCAAAATTCTCATATGTGATTAACGTCTGACGTCGGTGATTAGAAATAAACCGATGTTAAATAAAGAATTAAAAAAGTATATGAAAGTTTGTATTTTGTGGCCAAAATAAACCTAAATGACAGTTCAAATGAAGATGTTTTTATTGATTCTCCACTCAAAATTACTCAAGCAACGGCATCGCCAACCAATTTTTTACTATCGGAGCAATCAAAAAGTCAGCACAATCGTGCATATAAACTTTTCCAAGATTCGATGCAAGAAAATCTGACAAATTTTTCTATATTTGAAAATGTGTTAATTGCTTATTTCCAAAATTTTTAGATCCAAAACTAACCTAAAATGTCGAAAATATTGACACCCCTGTAATTTAGAGAATTAAATCAAATTAAATAAAAATAAAAAATATAAATATTTTAGGTAATGTTAATTTTTGGCATAATACGAGCTTGTCGGCCGGAAGAATTGATAAATATGCAGACCAGCCCATTGGAATTAAAGTAGGAGTAGCAAAACTTTTAATATTTCTTACACTGGCCATTTCTTAAGAAGGTGCACTCAGGCTCGGATTTCATTAACAGTTATTGCAGAGAGATTGATCACTCGGTAAATAGTAAAAATGAGGCAACTACTAAAATTACAACACTATTCAAAAGAATGCAGTATTAAGAATATTGATACTGCAATTGCTCTAAGTTCACGCTTTGATGAAAATGAAACTGGGAGTAAGGATTAGATTCAATTCATTTCAAATTATTTTGGAAAATCAATGATTTTTTTAGCAATAATTTAATAATTTTATACTGTTACTATGTTTATTAATGTGATAATAAATTAAATAAAAAATAATAAACTAATTTTTTATTTATATATTTGATGCCGTCGAAAAAATATGGTATGTAACACGTTTTATAATCTTGTTAGTTACTCACCTTATGGGTCTGGACCCACATAATTTGCTGCAATAAGAGTAATTTTGTCCATTTAGAATAAATACAATGTGGGTTCATATCATCGAGGTGTTATATCATTACGACTATTGAGATTATTATCACATATTTTATTAGGGTGAATAAATTATTCAAGTTTGACTTCCTAACCATTTCCGGCAAAAAAGCCTCTCACTCACCTATTTCAGTAGTATTCGATGTAGATGTGTTAAATTTATTTATTAATTTAATAGAAATAAATGCAGTTTTAAGGTGCCCCTGTGTGACTATTTTTGTTAACAAAATTTCTTTTTCATTTTATTAGTATTACAAATTTGGCTCGTTCAATTTATTAGTATTATACATTAAACAAATTTTAAAACTCTAATTAGCAGCGCTCAGTAAATAAGAATTTATTTTAAAATAAACAAATAGTTTATAGTATAATATCAGAAAAAAAAATAGTTTCGAATTAATTGTTTTAATAAATTTTATTTTTTAAAGATTGCTAATTAAATGTATGCTAAACAATATAATATCTTGAAATTATTTCTAACTAAGATATAAATAGCAGCGTTTAATCAATAGATTGATATTATTTCATCTATGAATTGTTATTTAGTGTAGACAACAATAATGTTCTATTTTAGAATTTTTATGCTATTTCCTTTTTAAATTTAACTATTATTTAAAAAAATAAATAGAATGCGGTTTTTCCGGATAAGTCAAATATTAACAATTAAATATGCGTTTTATTTATTTTTTATATTAGTTTTTCACGATCATATAAAAGATTATGAAAGTACTTGGTTTAATGGCCCATATGATTGTAAATATAGATTTACTGAAGTTCAAAATCAATTGCGCGTAACACTGCAAAAATTAAATGTCAACATTACTTTTAAAATTAAAAATAGTTAATAAAATTTATAAAATTTAGTATCTCATTAAATGTTAATGTTTATTGAGATTCAATAGCCAGCCATTATTGCAAATATATAAAAGGCGTTTTGATGTGAAAAAGTTGGAAACCCATTTTAATTGTTTATAAAAATAATCCATTACAAAATCAGCAATCATTATTGGGCAAAAAAGTTATTTTAAACAATTTACAATCGTGAACCAAGAAAATATTTTGAAGAAAAAGGGTTTAACTTTTTAACGTTTTTTAGAAGCTTTTCAAAATAATTTTTTTAATTTTTTGCATTGAAAACAACGATTTTAAAAATAATAATTAAAAAAAGTTGATTTTGTTAAGTAAAAAACGATTGCAGGATAGAGGTATTGTTATAAACAAAATATGCAAAATAATGTAATGTAAAAATTCGTTGCCGAAATTGGCATATGGAGGTTTCATCTGAACCTCTCTAGGGTTGTATTGCTTTTAGCAATATGTTATACATTAACATATCAATGTATGTATTTAATTTTTTAAATTTGATAGTTTTAAATATATTACTCATCATTTTTAAAATTTTGATTTTTGTATTAACATTTTGCAAAATGTATTTACCGTAACACTTTTTTGAAAAATATATAAAAATAAAAAAAAACCTTTATAGCAACAATAGTACCAAGTAAATTTGCAGAAATAAGAAAGAGAAAAAGGTTGATAGACTTTGAAACTGAATAAAAATATTGAATGAGAAAGGAACAAATAAAGAGATTGAAAATTTTAAACGGTGTTGGTAAAAACATAGAATGGATAAAATTAGTGTGAAAAGAAGAAATGAATTGACAATAGACAATTATTGTATATATTTTTGTAATACCGTGCAATGCAATTAGATAATTTTTGGTTATAAAAGAATTATAAATGAACGGCAAAGAAATAAACTAATATTATTAGTTGTGGGAATAAGTAAGTATAATTCAGTGTATTAATTGGTAAGGTTAAGTTGCATATGATCATATAAACACATATTTTAGAAATGAGAAAGGAGTAAGTTATCTCCAAAACGTTGCATGCAATAAACAACTTTAAAACCAAACTATTGTCCTAATTTGCCACTAAACCAAAAAAAAAAAATATTATCAAGTTTATAATTTTTTTAAAATCTTATTTTCTTCTGTGCTTTAACTAAAACCATTAAAACCAAACATCAAGATACATATTTACCAATTTTTATTTAGTTTTTTTGTAACGTGCTTTTCAATTAATTCTCATGATTTTAATGTTAATTTATTATTTATTAACAATTTATAGGTGGTTTTAACTAAATTTTGTCATAATTAGTTTTTTATATTTTTAATATTTATTGTTGTTATTTAATTTTTTTTGTTTTCAACAACTTTCAATTTGAGTTCGACATCTTTTATTAAAATTCAAAACCATTTCTCGGGCTCACCCATTTAATAGGACCTACTACAATCACGTTTTATTTTACATCGTGTGTCTTGATTTCATATCTGCAATGTTCCGGTTTTATTGTTATCTGATAGTACATAAAGCATTGTTTATAACAGACCTCTTGGAGCTCTAATGAAAGCTGTAAAATATAACCGAAACCGGTTAGTCCGAGTGATGGTTGTTTAGTTGTTTATTTTTTGATGGTACAAAAATAATCCCAATATTGGTACATTCGATTGTTTATTTAATTAATAATTAATAATAACTTTTTTATTTGTAAGAATTGTAAAAAAAGAATAATTTTATTGAGGTAAAACCACTATGGGGGCAATTTTTTTCAAAGGTCCAAATTAGCGTCACGCAAATGCAATTTAATTCACCGAAAGGATATAAGATGTAAGAAAAGATATAAGATATAAATAGTTTTCTTGACGCGTCAAATGCATTAAATTTGACGCAAAAAGAGAGAAAAGATGTAAAATAGAGTTGAGATGGAATAATATCAATATAAACAAATCAAATTTGACAAATTAATTCATAATCTTTATCAGTGTCAGATACATAATTCCATATCATAGCGTAGCGTAGCTGTTGAGAGACCTTCTACGATGCTAATGATTCTTAGTAAATATATTTTTATAAAAATTTTAATAAGAGTTGGTCCAAATACAATTACATTTTTTAAATTTTTATAATTTATATATTTTAATTATAATTAATTTTATTAACTGCTAGTATTATTATATTATGATTGTGAACATTCAACGACGTATAATATAGAAGGACCAATGCCAAATTTTTATTGTTTTTAGGTTTGTAGGACAATGCAACCTTCAATGACTTACTTATTTACAAGTAAAGTAGTAAAACAAATGAGTTGCCCACCCAAGCGTGAGTATAAAACAATTGTACACTAAAAATCGTTTAAAAAATAAACTAAAATTTGTAATAGATGATTAGGTTAAAATTCATTTTTTTCTTTAATGCTACGTATATGTATGAGGCATGTACATTAAATTGATAATTCAACAAACATGAGCAATCCATAAATAGATAACATGGCATAGAAACCTACATTGGAGCAATAAAAATTACTAATTGTAGATATATGTTACAATAATATTTTCAATGATAACTCATTTTCATTTATTTTTTTATATTTTCTTCGGTAACTAAAAATTATAAATACATAAATACATAATAATTGTAGTCATTCTAAATTAATTTATTAAAAAATATTATGACAAGGTTAAACTTTATTAATTTCTGAAATAATATTATTAATACCGCAGTAATTTTGAAATAAACAAATTAATTTGCATTTGTAATAACATAAATCATTTTTTGTAATTACAACGTAATCTCCTGTGTTCTACAAAAAATCACTTTACATCATAAACAAACACATTTCACCGCCGGATAATAATCTTCTTGAAATATTTAAATTAGGATATTCGGCCAATTAAATCCGACTACAACCCCATGAAATGTATTCCCATGTTTTGTCTTTCACGTGTGAGAACGAAGGTAATATGCATTCCGCTCATTATTCTGTTCCTTTCGTCACAATCAACATGCTTATTTTCTATGAACAATGGAAACAATGAGTCCTTTGACAAATAAGGTTTATTTCGTGGTGTGGACGAACGAATATTTATTTATGTTTGTATGCAGAACGCAGACGTAGCTGGCGCAACGTACAGTTAGATATAAAGTCGATTTTTAATTGTATCGATTCATTTGCAATTGGGGCATTGAAAGTAGTTATTAATTTTAATCAACGTAATCGATTAACAAGTCGATAATGAATAATATTAATTTTATAAACATTACATGCTTCAATGTGTATTTCCTTGAACATATAGTTCATGTCGTAAAATAATTTTTTGTTTTGCTAGCTCATTTTGCACTGATTGCGGTTTCTCGTAAATAAATATTGATGATATACAAATGCATGTGTGTACAAAACAATGAACAATGGATCTCGTACATTTAACACAGCTGCAACTCCATAAATTTAAACGAAATAGAACAAAAAGCTTGAGTTATTATTCAGTTAAAAATAATTTATAAATAAATTTTTGAGTAAAATGTTTTTTATTATAGAAAAATCAATGCATTGAATAAATAATAGAACATGGTAACTTTCTTGCTAAATTAATTTTAATTTTTAAATGATCTCTAGCTTCAATTAAAACATTTTTTTTAATAAATTAAGAAAAATCTACTAAACTTTACACAAAATATTATTATATCTATAATTATAAACCAATCATATCAAAGTATTTTAAAATTTTTGACGAATCAAATTCCAGTTACATTTAAAATTGCACTTGTGCAAGAATTACACTGAAAATTGCATTTGTGCAAGAATTACACTGAAAATTGCACTTGTGCAAGAATTATACTGAAAATTGCACTTGTGCATGAATTACAATCGATAAGTGCACTGGCGTTAAGCAACGCAATAAACAAATCGAACTTGACAAATTAATTAATATCTGTCAGATGCGTAACCCTTTCAATATACACAAATGGAATAAATTAATATCTGCCAGTATCGGAATTTAATAACGAATTAAATCACTCGGAAAATAGTCCGCTAAATATATTTTATGAAATGAAAATTATTTTGCAAATATTGACTTCAAAATATGGTAGAGAAATCATATTTATTCATTTTAATTGTGACTTGATTGTCAAAGTGATCAAATTATACACAAGATAAATTCATGCAGAAACTAAATAACCAGATTTTTCAAGCAACCTTTTCGATAATTTTCAACAAATTATACTCAAGATACATACATTCACGCAGTTTTTCAAGCAAACTTTTTGATGCTGCCAATAAAATAAAACCGTATAAAGCACAGTTTTATCATATACTGGAAGATGGCAATGATTTTAAAAGTTCTGATTTTGCGTGTGGCCGAGAGACAAAATTTTTGCAGGTAATACCAGTGTATTGATGATTAACAAATTACATTTATTTGATTTTGAGAGATAAATTGTGTTGCTTGGTAATTTCCTAGAGCAACATATTTTTTTTGGTTAAGCAAAAGTCGGATTGAGCACACCTTTCGGTTAGGAAAAAAACTGTAAGTCTTGTGTACTGTCTAGATGTTGCTTGCACGTTAAAGAACCCAATTGGAATTCATGAATTAGCGGCAAAAATCCTAGATGTGGTTAACCTCTGACGTCGGTTATTAGTTAAAAAAAACAGAAGATATAGACCGACGCTAAATAGTGAATTAAAGAAAAAAATAATAAATTTGCAATAATGAATAATATACATGAGTTGTATTTGTAAAGATTATTTTATAAAAAAAATAAACAATATACTTTTTTATTTATTTTAAACATTAATATCAAATTCACAATTTTGCTCACAACGCTCAATTCATTTTTCATTAATGTAATCACAAACGTTACTGCCAAAAACACAAACAATAATTTTATTTCATAATTGTCAGTTATCAAGTTGCTTGCATTTAAATTAGAATAAAATAATCATAAAAATATAATAATAATAATAATAATAATAATAATAATAATAATAATAATAATAATAATAACAATAATAATAATATATGAATGTCAATATTTGAAGAAAGTAAACGTGTTTTTGCTCCCTACATTTTGAAATAATTGTGATCAACATAGTTATTTAAATATGTTTAATATTTTTTTAGAAGAATTTCAAGACTTTTCTATATTTGCGTATTTTGAACAAGATGGTTGTCCAACCTGTGGTTCAACACATTCCACTTGTCAGAAAGTGGCCTATGTTACAATTTAAACCAAATAGATTACAGATATGAGCCAAATTTATGGCCACTTTGTTCTCTAAACTTAACTAAATGGATTTCCGTTTCTTTTTGGGAATACATTATACAACTAGTTTATAGTGAGCCAAACCATAATATGATGATGCACCATTTAAAGATTTTTGGTTAAGACTGGAATTATGGGCAATAAGAAAAGAATGGGATGTTTTCGAATAAAATTGTGGATTGTTTTGTTTTTAAATGTTATAGAAACATTTTTTTATTAAAATAAAAACTTTTTACTGTGTTTTATTTTTGTTGGAAATTTTCAGGTTTAGCTTGCAGTTGCCGTATGTTTTAATAAAAAAAAGGTAATTTAAAAGGTGTTAAAACCAAGTAAAAATTAAAAATTAAATTAAAGTTGTTCTTCTTGTTACATCTAACCTAACTTAACCGATAACACACTGTATGCATTAATTAACAATAAAATGTCCACTAATACTAATGATATAGGATTTCAAAGTAATGAAACTTTGTTTAGTTTAAATTTTTAGATAAAAGGTCCTATAAAAATACAGAATAATTCTTCTATTGAAAATAAAAGCTTCGTAATGTGTAGTACATTGTCGTATGTAAGCCACTAACAACTTTTAATTCTAATAAAACTGGAAGCAAATGAATATAATTTTGTAAAATTTACCATACAAATAGAGTTACAAATTAAATTTACACAAACTATTAATAATCATTTACTCATATAAATAAATATAAATATTCAATTTCATGTTACTATTTTTAATTTAAAAATAATTAAAAATAGTATATTCACTATATCCAATCTATTAGAGATTTTACTGATTTAAATGAACAGTTATGAAACATCCAATATTTATCTGTATTTTTAATTGATGTACATTAATTTATACAAATCATCAAAATATATGTATGTATTATGGAAATTACTAATGTCATACTATTCATCGATTTCCTTGTCTCAGCTTAATTTATGACTGTGCATGAATCCCATTGATTTAATTGTCGTCCTCGACATCCGGATGCTTGTGCTTCCTGAAATAGGATACACTCCTAACACATGTGCCATCATTTCATACAACCCTTGATGAAAACTCGATGCAAGCTGTTCAACATCAGACTCATTATATGACGAATACAATGAGGAAAGACATTAAGAATCAGTACGTGTTGGAATTTAAAAATTTATTAAAAGTTGTGAAGTATAATAAATAACATCACAATTTTTAAATAAACATTGCTAACTAAAATATTAATTTTAATAATAGGCTATTTTCTAGAAAGCAGGCATTCTCCGGTATTGCTAATGGAGTGACGAGCCGTTACATCACTTCAATGAAGTGCCCAAATCGATGATAAAAAATAACAACAATACATACTCAAATCGCATTTAAATTATGCTACCATGCTATATGGCTGGTTAGAACGACCAATGCCCGGCTTAATACCAGTTTATTTATTTTAAAAACTATGGAGTATTTTCTTTCGGAATTTTGAAAGAGCTTTTTTATGTGCTTTTATTGTTGCAAAAGTTACACATATTTTTATTTGGAATAAAAAAAAACACTTGCTATTTGAAAAACAAATATAATCTCAATAAGTGATAGTTTTATCTTTTATCTAAAAAATCAAGTCACTACAGGTGTTTAATAAACGTATTATATTTTATTTTGCGTTGATAATACTCTGGGTAATGTATTGGTAGAAGACCGTTATACTGCATGCGTAGCCATTAACAACATTGTTGCATCGTGAGGTAATAAGCTAGATATTTATATTATTAACAAAATATTTATAATATTAATTTTACACATTTAAATTATTTGTTGTAATATATAGTTGTTTTTTCGGCCTCGTCAGTATTAATCGACTCGTTCTGCGAGTTCGTCTCACAAGCTCTCTAGTTTGGCCGTAATGGCTGCCCTAACTTCTACACTTAAAAACTATTACGTCGAGTGTATTCTAAATGCTATTTTGAGAATTAAAGACCTCGGGGTAAGATACTAGTCATATCTCAAATTTTAAATAATGTTTAGTTTTAAAGCATATTGGCTAATTATTTACAGTTTATGTGTTAATAATTATTTAAATACCTAAAAAATACTTATCGTTTATAATACTTTATGATGTGCAAATTTATTCATTTACTTTATACAATTATTTTTGTTAAACATGAAAATAATTAAAGACCAATTTTATAAAACCGTATTTATACAGTTGCTTGAAATTATTTTCATATGTAAATGATCGAGAACAAGGCAATGCTCTGTTTTGAATATATTTTACATATAATTAATATGGAAATCAATATTCCTCTATAAAGTTATCAATTACATATTTAATCCTTTCTGGATGATGGATGATGAAATTAGTAAATCTAACCATTTAATTATTTAATTGTTTTGAACTCATTATGTTTAATTGAAATAGCATTTACATTAATAAATAAAATACAGATTAAAATCCATTTACTGATTAAATATAATAGGTAAATATATTAATATAGGTACCAGGAAATATCTCAGATTGTTTCCTAGAACTTTATCATTTGCTAGACAAGCCCATAAAATTAATAGAAAAATGATTTTGCTATTTATTATCTTAGTGATGCGCATGAATGAAATACTCATTTATTTATTTAGTCAAACAAAGCATTTTGGGTAAATACGTTTGATAACTAATGTATAAATTTAATAAAATTTGTGAAAATCTCAAGAATATGGCAAGTAATCAAAAATAATGTTTTTAGCTACCCCATTGTTTTCTTACAATTTTTTTTATTGTTTATAGTTTTATTTATTTTGAAAAAGCTTAAAACTTAAAGTGTTTATGTATATTGATAAAAAAGTGCATTCCATTCAAAAAGTAATGAACAAATTTCAATAAATATGTTCTTCAAAATTGTTTGCTTATGTTGACTGGTTTCAATAAAATGCTACTTTTTGAGATACCTACTTTTTAATTATTTGCATAAAAAGTAATGATGTGAGGTTAAGTTTGCTAATCAATTTGGATAGATCTCACCCAAATTGATTTGATCAGAGACGGCATAGTATTTTCTTGCAGATTTTGTATATAAATGTGCAGCTCGACTTAAATTATCAAAAAGTCCAGATATCAAGCGCCATTTATAATTACTTAATAAAGTAAGGTCTAACAACCCTTTCCCTAACTACACCACACCACAAATTTATTTTTTGAGGATGTTGTATTTCATTCTTTAATGTGGATTTTTTGCTGACCAATATTGATAGTTTTGTCTGCTAAGAAAATAGTTGTTTCATACCAGCAAATATAATTTTTTAGAAAATTTACATTTTCTTGATACATCTGCTGCGTTTGCTCATATAATTGATTGCTCATTTTAAAATAATCGTCAAACAATTTTTGCAGTATGCATATTTTGTATAATTGGTATATATGTAGGTGCAATACTTTGTGAGCTGTGGAATCAATTGAAAATGTAAATGCAACAGAAATATCTACACATCTCACACTAAGAAAAATGCAGCATTTTTACGAAAAACTAACAACCGGTTAAATTAATCTATTTAAATATCAAGTGCTTATCAAACAAACTGGATGAAGCCAAAACTTAGACTAAGTAACTAGATATTTTCAAGTAAGTGAACATTGGATAGAAGCAAATGAATATCCTGTAGCCTTTCTGTTTTTTTATCTCATTTTGTTCTACCATAAAATTGTAAACCATTAAAATTTATAGACCAAATAGTAAGGATAAATACTTTAAATGCAGTGCAGTGCTATGCAACTAAATCAAAAACACGTATGGCGTCTAGTGGTAATTATAAGATATTTATATCTATTCTGTTTGAAATTTTAACTGTACTAACAAAACGTAATTTGGAAATAACATTATGAGATTTACATATTAACAATCTGACGACAAGCTATGAAACTGTAACATTGAGAAATAGCTTAAAATTAAATTAATATACCTACTCGCGTATCAAATACGAAAAGAAAACTAAATCAAAATTATATTGCAACCAGCATTGTAACGAATTACTCATTAACAATTTATGATCCATGTATTTCTGATCATATTCACATTTTAGATACAGATCAATCTTTCGCATCAATCACTAACACTCTAGAATAAGTTACTAAAAAACAAAATTATTCAAAAAGTAATATAAATTTGGTGAATTAAATCAAATCTATAATAGACATCAACTCCTATAAAATATTCTGGAACGGTATTGAAAAATGCATTTTCCATTAAAAAAAGTTTAAAAAAATAACGTAAATAATCCAACCCTATATCATGAAGAATATATCTACCAATCTTTAAAATTCAAGCTGGTTGCAAAAAACATAAAAGACAAACAGCTTGATAATCAATATAGACTATTGAAATCCAAATATAAAACTTAATTAGCATTTGTAAAACCAAATACTATAAAAAACATTTACACTATTTACAAAACATAGCAAAACTATTTAGCTAAGTGGTCGGTAAGAAAAATAAAAACAAAAAAATACTTGATATTGATGTTCTTACCACTGATCGTGAAATAAAAAACTGAATCGTACAAAAACTATGTTCTTTATAAAATCTTTTGCTTATTTGAAAAATGACTTTTGTCAAACTGTACATTAAAAATACTATAAATACTATACAGGGTATTCAAAAATTGTATTTAATGTAATAAAATGTTTAAAAGTTATAAATAATAAGTTAAAATCTAATGAACTCAAAATTAGAAGTAGCAAAGAAAGGTAAATTAATTAAAAATAAATCTTAATAAATAAATTAATTTAAAGAGTGTCAGGTTATTCTTCAACTAGTCTGCCTTCAATTTAGATACATAATTCCAACTTGTTTCTAAATTTGCAATAAATACCGTCAAATTATTCTACGTCAATTTGAATTATAAGAAACATTTTTTTTTAATAATATCTTATATATTCTTTATAGAATAAGTTTTACTATTTATGTAACACCTTTGTATTATTATTATTATTATATTTATTATTATTCTTATTGCGTCTATGTGACGATTGTATACTCACAAACTACTTTATGCATCAACATACCTACTTAATTTATACATTACTTATTAAACGCACTGTATTTCTTATACAAATTTTATAACTAAAATTGTTGCTTTCGTTTTTTTTTAAAGTCTATATCTCCATGTGCATTATATGTTTAAAAAAATATCTAATTGGTTAATTATAATTGTAATTAAACCGCAATATATTGCTATTGAATATTTTGTTTTAGTTACGTCATTTTCAAAATCAAAAGTAACAATATTAAGTTAAAAAACTAGTTCAAGTTAAATTGAGTAATTAATTGAATTGTGACTTCCCACACTTTTCTTGGCTTACAAAAACTTGACTAATTATAATAATTGATAGGTTAATTAAAGTTCAAAAGTTTAATATAATTAAATTATACTACACATTTTAAAATAAAATTTATAACTACAATAATAATTATACATTTAATCATTTAAACAAGTTTATATTTGCTGACTGATTGATGTTATCATGCTAAAACAATATAACATTTCTTTTTTTTAGATAATTGTGTTGTTTTAATTGCACATAGAATTATTCATTGATGTAGGTTATTACTTTAACAGTCTTTATTTATTTAATGGTTGTTTGTTGCCTTAGTTAAATGTAATTATTTACTGAAACTATCAGGCAGACTGATTCAATAATAGTCTATTTGTTATACAGGGTGTTCGTAAAATCGGCCGTAAAATATTTAAAAATCAAAATTCTTTCAAAAGTTTTCCTACTAACTTTTATGATAAACATGCACTACTATCATGTTTATAGACAAAAACAGTTTTAAGTACTTTTCTGTCAATTTTTTACAAGTTTTTATGCAAAATTCGCACCCATATTTTTTCTAATAAAGTATTTGCATAAAAATGCATTTTACAGGCTTCTTTCACTTATATTAAACTAGCTATCGAGTCAATTCTACGGAAAAGATTATGTAATATTATAATTAAAAAAATTAGTTGCATTTTTTATATGTTAATGTAAATGCATGTTAGGCAAATGGATCTTGTCGGAAATCGCACATTGAGTTTTACTCAATTTTTAAAAGCTATTAGGCCCGTTGCACACCCTACGGACAGGATGGTCAATATCTATGTTTGATATAAAAAAGTCCTTCTCAGGTTTGTTACCTTTCACATGTCTCTTGGACGTATGGTCAAGTAGTTCGATGTCCGAACAAAAAATAAAATTTTTATTATATATACTAGCTATTGAGCTCATCTTATGCAGTGATTATGTTGCATTATAATTTTATTATTGAAAAAGTTAGTTGCATGCATTTATGCGTTAATGTATGTTAGGTAAATGGTACTCGTTTTCTAATCGCGCATTGATTTCACTAATTTTTTAATAGCTATTAAACCCGTCGGTCTTGCTACGGACGGGATAAAAATTATGTTTGACACTTTAACACAAAGTAGTATTTTATACTTTCAATACCTTTCTTTTAAGACTTTTCCTATGTCTTTGGGACCTATAAGGAGTTTGATGTCGGGTAGACAGTAAGAAATTTTATTATACAGAGTTAGTCAAAATTATCGGAACAGTCAAATATCTCAAGAAATACACATCAAATTGCAAAAACAAAACAATACGTTTTTAATGGTTTTAAAAAAGCTATTTAATGATACTACACTTGACTCTCTAAGCCATCCCCATGGGTGGTAAGGCGGTAACTTTGAAATCTTAAACAGGAAGTTCCATTTTCTATTGCAGATTTGGATTCTACGGAAAAAATACGAGACTTTTATATTAAAATTTTTCTTGCTGCAATCGACAAAAATTTAAAATGGTAAAATAAGCCTTGGTTTCAGTGCGTAACTATCACGCAACGAGAAAAGTGTAAAATACAAAAATTACTTACATATTTTCTGTAGAATCCGAATCATAATAAGTAATATCTTCGCCAATATCTACAAGGGTGGTTGCAAGAAATATAGCGTAGACAGACAGTGTTCAGTATTTTCATTTGCATTATGGAGGTTTAAAATGTTGTGAACTACTACTACCACTACACAGTCCTCCATCTAGATATTTAATAAAAAAATGATTTTCATTATAATTTTTTGAATAAAGCAACCATTATTTTGATTATGGAATCAGCTAATTTTCTCCCATAACCGAAATATAGTGATCTCTTTAATAGCAAATCTGATTTATTTATACATATTTTATATTTCATTTTTAAGTGAACCAATCACAACGACTTGTTCAGGTTATTTCAAAGATTACAACTACCTAAAAGATAAATTGATTAAATATAGAACTTTAATTGGGCCACAATAAATTATCAGTGCGACTTTAGTGTAAAAAATGGCATAAAAATAATACAATTTGCAAAACTACGCATTCTTTAAAGGAAAACGTGAGAGTTATTTGGCACAAAATCAACGACGATACAGGACATTACAGATTTCTTGATAAATGTTCCATATTGGTAATACTTGATATTAAAAGTGCGTTTTTTGTTGCACAATTAAAGTTCTATATTTTATAAATTTGTCTTTTAGAATAAGTGGCACATGTCATTGTGATTGATCCACTTAAAAATGATAGATGCTATAGAAATCAGGATTCTATTAAAGATTTCTCACACTAAAAACAAAAATACTCGATTTTTTACGGCTATGCAAGATAATTAGTTTATTCCATAAAGAAAATATCGATTGCTTTGTTGAAATAATTATAATAAAAGTTGATTTATATTAAAAGTGTTGTAGACTAGTAGTTGGCATTCACAAAATTAGTAGTGCCTCTAGAAAACCTTTTGTTTGTTTCGTTACTTCCGGCTCAGTCTAAAAATCATCAAACTTATTAGGTATTCTTCAATACTTCATAATACAATATTATAAAGATGTGTACAATAGTATTATACATATAGTGTGTTCTATACAATGTCATTTCATATCAATTTAAGTAGTCATGAAAATGATTAACAAAACGATTGCAGCGACGTATACTGCATTGCAGTACATATTATTTTATATGTTCTTTGAAATGTATACCAACATTATGAGCAATAAATCTCGATCCTGTTTCCTATCTTTCTTCTATATGTGAATGTATAAGGAAACTATTAATAAATCAATTCGTGCAATAAAATATATTACTTTATGCAATGATAACTAAATACTCTTTAATTTAAATTGTTCTTGCAGCAAAATAGATTAATTTTAACTAACCAGTTTTACAATAAATATTCAATAGTAATATATTTAATATTACTTACACTTAACATTAAGTGCATAGAACATTATGGAAATGTTTGATAAAAAATTGATAATTTTATTTTATTACAATCAAAATAATTAATGTGGGTTTATCAGCTTTTTATCCGAACTCAACTTTTTCTACAAATAGTTGATTCGATTTGACAATAAATTTCTCATAACATTTACACCATAGAATTGTTATATAGAATATGGGTTTCTGCCCATATATATTGTTAACTTAACATGAAGATATCTTTTGTAGTATTTCGATTACTAGTTTAAACCAATTAAAATATTAATTATCTTCTTGCTACGGTAGTATTTATATTGATTATAAATTTATAGAGATTATGCAGTTAAGAAAACCTGACTTGATGCGGATGACCATTCACACTGAAAGTTATTGTGAAAAATTGAAGTAATAAATTATTCATTTCATCTTTGAAATGTTAACGGTATACTTGGATAATCGACGTTTCATTATTGTTACTATTAATATGTCATTAGATACGACAGTTTCAATGACTGCTTTAATATAGCGGAAAAGATAAGGATAAGTTTATTCGGCACATTGTAAATGAAAGATATTGTCATATACCAAAGAGATAAAGAGATTTGTTCTCACTAAGTAGATCTTTGAAATTTGAAATTTATTATTATACATTGTGGGTATAAATTTAGCACAATAGAACTTTCTTTGTTTTCTGCAGTCAATGTACTGCCGCAACACCATTTTTCTATCAACAATTACTTCTTTATATTAATTTTTGTTGTTTATTTATTCAAATTAACCACTATTTTTATGTGGTATTGATAGGTATAATGCATTATTTATACTCGGTGCAATCTTATGCAATGACACGGGAAACGTGTAATTAAACGAGAGAAATCACAATTACCTACTGTAAAATTGCAATGTGTCGTTTTTTGTATTAACTGTTAAATTTGTTTCTTAATTTATAGGATTTAGAAATACAGCTTTAAACGTTATTTGTTATTTAACAAATTACTAATATCAAAAATAATAGTGAATGTAAATATTTTCTATAAACTTGTTTAAAAAGTGTTTTATTGCATAATTGACATTAATAATTTACCGTGCCTCTTTTGACGTCGGTAAATGTAACCTATTTATTGCCTGGACTGTCTAGAGCAGTAAGTAATATCACTATTATTGAAATTTTAATAAATATCGTCATTTACTTGTACCAAAACTATAGAGACCGTTAAAATGTCATACATGATGATCGATGATTTGTAATGCAAATATTATACATCAAATATAACGTAAAACTACATGTAATTTAAGGTCGATTGTACAAAACAATATTATTAGTATTTCAAACGTCGTTAATCATTAAACAATCCTAATTGTTTTCTATACTTAATATACTATTTTTTATTAATTGCAGGTACTAATAATTGATTATTTGCAATATAAATTTTATAGAATACATTTTTTTATAGATTTTCTGTATTTTATTCGTTATAAGAAGTGTTTAAATATTTTCGATAAAAATGAATAATAATAAAGTAAAGAAAATAATTTTTCGAACCACCTATGCTCGGGAAGAACCCGATAATAGGCTATTGTTATTTAATAAAAAAAAGTTGTGTTATTTGCGCAATAAAATTGTAAGATAGAAATGGCCGCTTCTCTTAGGAACTTGAAGTGAGTTAAACGTGTTGGGAAGCAAACATTAGATGTTTGCTTCTCATTACTGTTGTTTGACTGAATTTTACCCTCATCCCTGTCAAATCTTTAAACTTTCATATATACGAAACATATAATATTGGCAACCCACTCCTATCACCACTATAAAGCAGTAGCCGAAGCGATTTGGCGTGTTCCTAAAGAAAACGTCGTCACACTGTATTCAAAGTAAATTTCAACGAAAATTGGATATTATACCAACAAAAAAACGGTCAGAAAACAAAACTACTACGTAGCAACATTGGGATGGACTGCATTTGGAAAACTAAACAGATAATAATAAGAATAATACATTTCACAACATATTCCGATCTACAATCAATACAGTTTCCTTTCTTAGTTTTTTAAATAATGTGTTGCTTTGAAGGCACTGATTGAATTAAATTGAATCCTTTCATTTGGCAAATAAAGAGCAATTTCTTTTGATGTTACATGCCATAAAAATCTATTACACCCTCAATTTACGATTTAAACAAAAACAGCCTAATAAAAAGTAATAAAAATATCATTTCTGTTTAATATTTTTTCATATTAATGACCTTAGTATATTTTAAGTTTTAGTGACCATCAAATATAACCTTTACTGCATTTATTACATTTATAGCAAAGTAATAAATGTATTTTTTAATACTCATAAAACTTTGTGACTTATTGATCGATTAGATTGTATATTGGAAGAATATATGATGCTATATCTAATGCACCAGTTAAAAAAATTACTGCCGAAGAAAAATGTATCTGGTTCCCACAATGAAATATAATGTATTTTAAAGGCACGTTGCAGTCGTTACTTTTTATTATATCTATATTATTCTTATTTTGAATGAACTTGATTTGTAATTTAAAGTGTATAGGATCGAGATGTAGATATTCACATATCACGATAAAGTCATCACTCAGATCATCAGATATAGAATTGCAAACGAATTGATGCAATTAAATGTGTTGTAAATCTTTTTCAATTAGAAAGAACATTACCGCAATTAATTATATTTGTTGTTTATTATAGAGATTGACAATGTGTTTTTAAGATAAAGAAAGAAATATAACTAGAAATATGTAGATGTAGTGTAGAAATTGATTAATGTCAAGTGTAATATTATACGAAATTATGTGCTAGAATTCGTTGAATAAAATGTACACATGATAAATGGAAACACATCCGGGGAATTAATGACAAGTTTGATTCATTTTAGGGTTTTTTGTTTTAGTAATAGTATTTTATGAATCACTGTGGTTTAGGTAATTTTTTTATATAAATTATGGTATAAGTTAGTTTTTTATAACTTTAAAATACATATTTGTTTTCAATATTTGAATTCAATAAATTTTTATCTAATATAATTAAAATATTGTTTACTTCTATTAATAATAATATAATATAAATTGTACGTTCAGTGTGTACAAAAACAAAAATATATGTGTCTTCTGGATTACGTTAGATTTATTTGTAGGTAGATTGTTGATAATAAATCAACACGCCAAGTTATAAGGAAGTTATATACTTCGGAGGGGAGCAAGAAGGAAATTTGATTTTAAAATGTTATACGTTGGGGTGTAGAGAACGGATCTTATTAATAACATGCAGTGGATAATGTTGATAAAACTTTCTTGAATATAAATTACCGATGTTCATATATATATATATATATATATATATATATATATATATAAACGTTTATTTAATTTTCTTCAAAAGCAACAAAATCAATTTGTTAGAATCAGTTAACTTTTTTTAATTACAAAAAAAATTCGACAGAAAACATTGATTGTTCTATGTATTTCAAGTTTTTCTTGTTTATATAAACTAAAATAAAACAAGCAAATGTAAAATATTTTATTTAAAACATGAATTTTACAATCTTTTACAACATTACAAAAATTTAGGTATTTCATTTTAAGACAAACTATTTTTTTTAATTTTTGATTTTTTCTTAAAAAATGTCAACACAAATATTTAAAAATACTCTATTAACCTAACAAAAACTATTAAAAAATAGATTTTTCTTCCAAAAAAAGGCTAACCATTTTTTCTTTCTAATTGTTTGTAAATAATATTTATTTAGAATTTAATTTATAATTCTTAAAAGCAAAATTATTAAAATCTATATTTAAGAAACTTTTTTGATACGAGCAAAAAAAAATCAAAAATCAAATTTTAAGAAAGAAAAAAATAGTGTTCCTGTAACCAAATAATAACAACATTATTTTTTTAAAGAAACATTCAAAAATTTTTAAAAAAGAATAAATTTTTTTAATCGTTTTTCTTTATTTTCTTTAAATGTTGTTTTTGTAAGTTTGTTAACTTTTCATTAAATAAATAAATAAAAAATAAATCCATGTATATTGTTTTTGTGTCATGATAAAATTTAAAAAGGAAACAAATATTGTATAATATAATATAATTTCCTATGAATTCTATGAATTTTATTATGGTTCCAATCAAAGATTCACTTTTTCTTCTAAAAATCAAACATAAAACTAAAAAGATTTTTGTTTTAATTAAAAAAAAAATATCCATTTTTCATTAAAAAATTTCAAAATAAATTTATTTATCTTAACAAAAAAGTAAAAAAAAATGAAAAAAAATATACCAAAAAGTAAAAGTTCATCTAAAAATAAATAACTGTTATTTTTTGTTTTTTGTATTAGAGAGTCCATTGAATAGAGTTTAAGTTTATATGAAATTTTGGTTCTATGTTGTTTTATGCTTCTAAACATGATTCCTTAGTAAATTTATTAAATATTTAAAAAAACAAATAATCTAAAATTTTTGGGACACGCAAATATTTTTTAGGTTGCGTGGGTCAATATTGTGTGGTAAAAATTGTTTGGAATCGTAAATAAAAAAATAATTATATTTATACGTACATGGAAAATTCAAGAATTTTTTGGAATTATGTGTAATTTGTTATAATTATTTATTTAATTTGTGCGAAATTGTTTTAGATTTGTGTGGTTTTTTCATAATTTGTTACAACAGTGGAAATATTGTGTAGGTTTTTGCTAATGTTTGGGTTTTTAGAAGTAAGTAGAATTTTTTATTCTTAAATTTTGAGGTTTTTGTAAATATTTTTGTTATTATTATATGGAATTTTGGTATTTGTGTAATTAGCAATAAGGTTTTGTTCGCAACTTTTTTTATAATATTCAGTAATTTTCATCGTATTTACCTTTCTACAAAATTTTAATAATTAAAATTTTGTTTTACAATTAAAGTAGTCTAGTAATTTGAAAATGATTTTTACAGTCTTTTTTAAATGAATAATTTTTTTATCAATTCTCATTATTTCTGTTAAAGTTTACAATTTCAAAATGTGTTTTTTGTGATTTTTATAAAATATTTCATAATTTGTAGATTTCTATTAAAAAAGGTAAGAATAGTATCACGTTTTTAATAATATGTATACATAGTTTTAAAAACGTAGTATACACTTTGGTTAGAAATTTAAATTTAGTTTATTTTTCATTTTGATGTTATTTAATTTTCTAACAAATGTTATTATCTCTTTTGACAGAATTTTATAGTTTTTACAATTATTTTTATAAAAGTATTGATTTACGTAGTTTATTTATGGCTATCTCTTATTTTTTTAACTTTATCATTAATTTTCACATTATTATCAAAAATAATTATTAACTTTTTCACGAAAAATATAAAAAATTGGTATATTTTCACGGTTTTTATCGTTTCTTGTGGCTTTTTATTACGTTCTACAAGAATTCATATTTTTTACAAATTGGTTTACAATTTTTGTTAATAATTTTATAAATAAGTTTTCAGCAAATTTTTTTTATAATTTCCTTATAATTTTTACTAGTCTCAGGTTTTTACGTTTTTTTCCAAGGTATTCATTGAATTGCGCAGTTTATTTGTATTACTTCTTCATAGTATTTATACATTTTCTTCTTTGCTTTTATTTTACAGATTTTTTTAATATCAATTTTTACAGTTTTTTTAAACGCAACTTTTCAGAATGATTAATAAATCAGTCGAGTTTAATAATAGTCCCCGCGAGTCGCGACAAAATACACAAATTACACAACTCACAACAAATAGTTTGTGCAACATTAATTTAGAGCGCCAATTATACTAAACAGACAACCCTCAGCATAACCTTAATTTGGAAATCAAATTGAAACAATAAATAAAAAAGTTTAAGTGCATTTAGCTAATTTGACGTAGCCACAAGCGGCAACAATCAAATGCAGACAATTGTTTTGCTTTTCACAATTATCAGTTACTCAAGTGATAAAAAAATAATTGATTAACGTTCTACATGTAATCTGCACCTGGTGTTATGTTGAGGAAACGTATATTTTGATAAATTTGGGTAAAACTTTTTAGAAATTAACTCAACTAACGGATATTTTGTCAATACACAAAACATGTATTTTTGACTGCTTATTTAGTGATTATTAATTTTACAATTCAAAAGATAACAAATATGTATTTTTACAATAACCAAAAATCTCAATTTTTTATTGGATTACAAAATGTACAAAATTTTGAAACTACATTTTGTTATAAAGCGATATTACGACAAATTTTGAAAACACACTAAAATAATAAAATAAATAATGTTGATAAAAATCTTTTTTACTATACATGAAAGTTATTTGATTAAATTATGTTATTTAAATTTAAATTACTAATTATTATTATAGTTTAAATTTTATTAGAAATGTGTTAGGAAGAAAGTTATGAAGCACTTTAATTATTATAAGGTATATGCAAATTTTAAAAACAATGAAATTCATACAACACAAACACTCCAAAGCTGTTACTTTATGCCTATCAACCATATGTATTGACTAATGGTTCTCATATCTTGTAATTATGTGTATTGTGCACGTGTTTCGCGTTCCGACCGCCACGTTTATCATCCCCCCACGTGATAGTACTGTCACAATTTGTATATTTATTGTTCCAAAATTATATATATATATATATATATATATATATATATATATATATCTGTATTTTGATTAAAATGAAGAGACTTCATAATGACGCACGTGTCTAAATTAGCCCGACTCGTTAGCGAGCTTGACATAAAAATAGTAATTGTGATTAATGATGCAACCAATTAAGTAAATATTTCATTCATACAACACAAGTTTATTTGCAAATGCCTTGATACTAATTCGACTGGACATTTAAGGCCAACTTTTTTTATAGATTATGATTAAGATTGACCTTACCCAACCCGATTTTAAACTTGCAGAAGGTTTTTCGAAAGAGGATGACATAAGTAGGAAATCTCATAGAAAATTATTAATCTTTGAACATTTTAACAATTTATGCTATTATATATAGGATATTAGTTATTGATTGCTATTTTAATATATAATTTTGATAGAGATTTTTCAAATGAAGTAAATACAATTGCTTTTATAATATCCTGCAACAAAACGACAAGATTAAAATAATGCTAATAAAATAAGATCTATAAATGCGCATTTACAAAACTATAAATCCATAATTAGCAGTTTAAATCATTATATGTATTTATATTTACTGAGCCAGATTCAGATATTAAACCAGGTCAATTCGAATAAAAGTTTGCAGAGTTAATAGCCCGGGATGCCAAAGAATATAAAAAATGTTTGAAGGACTAAAGAGGTAATTGAATCAAGTTTACTGTATAATAATACTGGAATGATATTTAAATGGTTACACGATCATTTATTCACCATACCGCTTTATACTTTCCATTTGACGGTAGTTAAAGGGTTGAGGATCCTTGGGAATTGAATTTTAACAGAAAGTTATTTACATATATTATATAACAAGATTGCATATTATATAATAAATTAATGTTAAAGTTAAGAACCAGTATGAAAAACCGGAATAGAATATTATCTTGTGATCCTATATTAGCAATATAAGAGAGATATAAATTAATAAATTGAAATTTAGACAAAAGCAGCAATATATTACATTTTTAAAATATACTTAGTAATATAATATATAATATAAAACATGTTATTGATATGAAGTATGATCTTGTATAATAAACCGGACGCTTGTCCTTGTACAGCATTGTCCTCTCATAAAATGTCTACAAAACATTCCACTAAAGAAATATTTAATAAGCGTGCATCTTTTATTACAAGTGAAACTTAGACTTACCCACATGAAAAGTGCAGTATGTGTATATAATTGGTAACATCCGAACAAACTAATAATTATCAATCGAATAACATTTTAAAAGGAACTTAATACAATTTTAATTTATAAAAGTAAATTAATTAGAAAATTAAAAATATTGATTTCAACTAAGTTTTGTATTATTACCTCCAGTGCTTTTCATGACATTCGCGTATGTAGTGCACTGCATTAAACATCACTGCTTAGGGGAAACTAACTCTGATTACGTCCTTGGTAGTAAGAGCAATTATTACATTTACAATTAATTGTAGTTAGTGTTTCAAATTAGTTAATCTGCGAATATCTGCTAGATTTTATAGCGCATTACCATTAACATCGACACATTATTCCATTAATATACTCCACAGAATATGTTTTCTGTACGAACCCATATACCAATTTATTATCGCATCAAAGACAGATTTATACCCAGAGTTAATGCATTTTATATATACCTATAATTAGTTATTGCTTTTAATATATCAAACAACCGCCATGAGGGAAACATTTATCGAGGAAAAAGAGAAACAGCGTTCCACGGTGGGCTGACCTCACGTAAATCTGTATTCAATCTAATATCCATGTTAGTATATGGTAAGAATTTCACTTTATAGTGTGATGTTCTTATCAGCTCAAAAGACAAAATTATATTTAAATGCTAAAGATAATTAATGACTAGTTCTTCAGCGAATAATGTAGGCTTATAATATATGTTCGTATAAGCTCAGATCATCCTTCTTTATTGCAAAGCTTGTATAGTATAAATAATAATTAATCCATTGGAGCTGCTATATATGTGAAACAATTTATGCATGCATTTATTTCAAATTAAATTGAATTAGAATATGAAAATAAATTTGATGAAAAGTTATATTCTATTTTTTTATTGTTTCTGTTAACTGTTGCTTCAAATTAGATTATATTTTTGTTAGTTAGTTATATTATTCTGACCAAGAAAATATATCTAAAAAACTGACAAAAGAATTCTACTCAGGACTCAACTAGAGCCCATACAAAAACAATGTAAATAACGGATATAAATAAATTACTTTCCCCAATCAAACCTCATCTGATTCAATATAACCAAATCTAACCCAAAACAAAGAAAATGTGGATAATACATATAGATATTTACATTTTCCCTAATCTCACTAAACTCCTCGGAAGCACCGAGTCCAGTTTACACCTAGAAAATTATACGTGGTAGATAGTTTATATTCTTAAATGAACGAGAACAAGGTATCAGAATTAAGTTTATCAACAGTTTTTTAATCACAGATAAACTTTCCGATAGATGTAATAGAATTAATATATTAATTACACAAAAGTTTGTAGATGTTTCCACTTATATGATCACAATCAATACAAACTTTTTTAATCATGGTATAAAAATGATTAATTTATTAAAGAGTTTTACAAAAAAAAATATTTTTGAGTTTATTTTACAATTTTTTAAAATATGTCCTAGTTGTAGTAATATAAATTTTATATCTTGGCATTTCTAGCATATTAGGCCAAATAAAAGAAATGCATTTAATAATGTGAGTATGCTTGGACTACACCAGATGTAAAATTTTAAATTTTTAATTAATAGTACAATAAATTAATCAGTCGTAACATGCTGGTTTTTGACAATCCTTTCCAATAATAATGAATTATGTTAAAAAAACCTTGGAAATGTAAGTCATTCTATATTTGATGTCCGAGTATGGTGGAATTCAACAATATTCATTCTAACAATTATAAAATTATATTTGTGTAGTTTTAATTTTATAATTTTTAGAATAAATGTAAATCATTGCATTTTTTTTTACAAAGTAGCCAATATAAAAATGCAGAAATTTTGAAATAATTGTACAAACTTAAAGAAAACGAACATAAATGCCAAGTCTTTATTGTGTTTGCAGGTATTGCAATTTACGGCCATTAAAACAAAAATACGCAAATGAAATTTTTGTTTTTACTTTATTTTAGAAAAAAATATTGAAAAATTCATTTTTTGATTGATTACATTTTTTGGATTTTATTTGTAAAAATTTTGATGTATGACTTTAAAACTAAACATATTATTTAATTGTTTATATATTTTTTAAAACAGTCTTTTAATAAAATAATCTCACAAAGTAACTTCTGATAAGTTTGTTGTGAGATTATTTTAGTACCAGATATTAAATATATATATTTGTAAGAAAAGAAACAAAATCAAATTTATATTGTACTAATATTTCTACAAAATAATTTGTTCTTTATTATTTATATTATTACACATAATAGCCATGTATCATCTAAATTAATTGTGCACAATTCTATACCATTAAATGTTTTTTGTTACATACCTTAGCAGATAATTAAAATATCATTATTACATGTAACATTGTTGTATATCTACAAAGGTAATAAACAACAAACAACAATACGATGGTGTGATAAATGTCAATTTTTATTAAAAACGAAAAAAGTGCACTTTGTAATAATGTGTTTCAATTTCAATTTCAAACTAAAAGAATTACATAGAAGTCCAACAACACATAATATTATGTCAATGTATTTATATTTTCACAGAGGTGTGAAGTCAATAACAATATTTTTAAACTTATTGAAGGATAATTAAACAAAATAAAATTGGGTAGTTGAAATATTAATGAATGTATTACCTGTATAAATTTTCATAATGTTACACATGAGATGAGTAGCATTGTGGGATATAAAGTTGCGCAATATTTTGTTATTTCCATTATGTGAAACGCAATTTTCTACGACTAAAATTTATTGCGTAATAAAATGGAGTCAAGGGCAGGGGTGAGAGAATATTAAAATGAAGCGGTCGCATTGCAAATTGAGCCTGAAACCTAAAACGCAACGTTGAAAATAATAACGAATGAATCAATGCAAGGGCCGGCGACACTTTATTTAATTTTAATTTTAACTTTATTTAAGAACTCTCTAAAATAAATTTTGTGGTTTAAAATAATTACGTTAAATGCAATAAGTGATAAATTAAATGCGTTCACATTAAGCAAATTGTATATAATTCATTCTTTAAACCGCATAATAAAAAAATAGTTTTTGTTTTGAAATAAATTATAAATTTTATGAATGTTAATAAATATAATTCATCATTTATAAAAAAATACTAGGAAAAATAAAACAATGAAGAATATAGAATTAATAATAATAATTGTTGGTATTTTAATTGACAATTGATAAAACGGCAAGAGGACTTAGTTAATCTATCAAATAAAGCCTTTACTTATATAATTTTTTGAACTTATCATATATGTAACACAATTAAAACAATCAACGTAAATAATATTCCAAGAAAACATATCATTGATTAAAAACAAATATTTTGAATGGAAAATTACATAGTTTAATTAACTTATTCATTGAACTTTATAAATCGATTTCCTAGCAGACATAACATAATTATAACAAATTCTAAACACTATTATAATCAGCATGGACTGCAAGTAAATTGTTTTAATGTTATTGAATAGATTTAAAATATTAAAGTTCCTCACATTTCATTTCATTATCAGATTTACCAGTATACAGTGTTACCGGATAGGTGCAGCAAGAATAACTACTTTTTTTACTATTGATTTATGGAACAATTTTAATCTTTATAAAAAATGCTTTCATTTGAATTCCTATTAAAACAAAATAATAAATAAATGTAAGAGTAGCACACACATTTATTGTCTATCAAAGATGTAACTTATTTTAACCATTAAATACTCGCGCCTCAGCCAGCAGAGTCACGTCATATTCATGTCATTTTAAGGTGCTATTCGTGAATATGACGTCATATGACCAACATGTGACACGTATTTTTTGTGTTATTTGAAAGACGTCACCTTTCCGATGTCATGTTGACATGCATTTAACGTCAATATTGCTATTGTTATCAGTATTTACCAAAAAAATTAGGTTAAGATGTAATAACTTGAGATATTCAGTGAGAGTCTTAAGTAATATTAGTTTAAAAAAATGAATATTTATCATTATGCAGCAGCAAAATAAGTCACAATAATATTATTTACGTGTTAATAATTAATGGTTATAAACACTTTACTGGTTGAAAGTATTGATAAAAGTAGAAGATGTAACGTCCATCTCGATATTGGAATGGATAGTGGGCTGGGGCTAGTAAGCAATAGGACAATCGGTTGTTTGTTATTTAAAAAAATACATTTATTTTAGCGCACATTTCGGACCTTTTCCGTCAGCGCTGAGAAAGAAGCTAGAAGAACTACGTACTCTAAAATAAATGTAATTTTTTAAATATCAAACAACCGATCGACTTATCGCCACGCCAGCCCATACCCTTTCCAGAATTGATAAAAGTTTGATGAAAATATACCAGCACGCCTATTTTACTTCAATAACTGACGTCTGTTTTACGTTAAAAAGTGACGTCAATTTCACGTTTCTAAATGACGTCTTTTGTCTCTGACATATTTTTGTCTATTTGCCGTCATATTTCAGTCACGTTTTAAGTCATAGTAACATAAATTATGACAAAAATGACGTGAATATGACGTGCCTTTGGTGGAAGGGACTGGTGTAACAACGAAATTACAAAACGAGCTGCAAACTTTTTATTATAATAGAGTGCCTGCGCAAATCGCTTTATGTATCCTATATTTAATATTTTCTCATGATATCATACATATACATAAAATTAATCAAGTTCTAGCTATCAAGCCTGTTTCTTATGTGAAACAAAAAATTACCCGCTTTATTTAAAGTACACCAAAACTATCTGGAATTTGTTTTTCTTTAAACTATATTTGAAAAACATTGTTTGTTATATAATGTTTAACATTGCAAAATGTCGTGTGGATTGAATGTTTAAATAAAACTTTAAAGATTTTGAGTTATTGTGACCAGTTATCTTCATGACTTGTTACTTTAGTATATTTGAGTTTGTCAAATGGGTTAGCATATATTGATCTATAACAGTAATATGTTTTTTTTTTGTTATATCAATGGCATCAATTCTCACTTTTTGAGTGACTTCTTGACCATTTGAAGACAGTATCAATATCTATAGGAAGGTTTTTATAGCATGCTATTGTACGTACAATGTCCTATTTTTGTTTTGTGTTGGAAAAACCTGACCGTTATTACATTATTTGCTTGTTTCCTCATTAGAAACAATCGAACTGAACACACATCATGACCTACTGTATTAGGTATTAACCATTTGCTGTCACAGCAAGTTTTATAATATGTTTAATTCGTTTTGTTAAATATTGAAGTGATAAATAGATGCAGACGTATTTTTCTTACCACGCCGTGTCGCAAACAATGTTAAAGCCTATCAGGTGTATGCTCTTTCAGGATATTTTGCGGTTTTTTACATTTTTCTGGTGTAACAGTAAAAGCAACAGCGTTAATCTTTCTTCTTGTATTTCCTGCAATTGTCGTATTTCACGATCGCTAGCTACTCTTGCAAAAAATTATATATTAGTAAATGGATTAGTGTTAATATGATTTTTAATGAAGAATTTTTCTTGTATAATCTTTGTGGCGGAGTTTTTGACAACGTACGCTTTATATTCTTGGCTGTTTTTGGATTTAAGAAATATAAGATTTGCATATATATTCTTATTTATGGACAATCAATATTTTTGTATCGCGTTATATTATGTTTTATTTTTAACTCGGCCCCGCAAAAGCTTGCACTCCGCCTCTTATTTCACTATTTAAAACCAAATAGATTGAAATTCGCGTGCCCAATTTATAGTCGCCCCATTTGGTCAACTTGACCATTATGGATTTTTTTCTTGAGAATACATTAAACAAGCTTATAGTGATCATTTATCAAACAATATCAATGTATTAAATAAGTTATTCAATACATTACTACAAATTGAATGTGGGGAGGTCCCGAACCAAACATTTTTAATACATGGTTTTTGTGTTGAAAATTCCCGAAAAAGTACCCAACCCTCATAACGGGTGGTAAAAAAGAAGACCACTGCTGCCAAAATAACCAAGCTACAAAAATGCGTAGGGATGAGAATAAGGACAAACCCGCAAACAAAATGATTTTGAATCGTTTGATCAACAAAATTAATATTGTAAAATGTTTTTCAATATTTGCCGATAAAACTTGTTATATTTCTACTACTGAATGTTCATTGTGTGTTAGATATATAGAGAAAAAAATTACAACATTTGTGAATTTTTTTTACAATTGACATATTTGACAAAATATTAGAAAGTTACTATTTATGTCATAGATTTGTCCAATCACATATCAGCTATATACTCACAAGTAAGCTATATATGTACATTGTGCATCTCATAGTTTGAATTTGGCAATTAGCAATGCTTCTTCTTTACCAGAAATTAGAAATTGTATTGATATAATTTAAAAGGTGTATAATTTCTTCAATATCTTGAAGAGACAGGACGTCTTAAAGTCAATAAACGCTGCAAATAGACGCATGCAAATAAACGAACCAATCGCAAGTTTATGTTTAATGTTTAAGTCGCAACCTTGCCATTAGTTTAGCTTTGCCAGTAGTTGCAGCGTTTAATTGCATACCATAATGTTCCAGCCAATTCTATTGAAGATTATTTCAGGAAAACTGTTTTTATTCAATTTTATTATCAGATACTGACTCAATTACATGAACATTTTACCAAACAGCACAACATTCTGAAGACATTTTTTACTCTTCACCCGACTTAAAAAAATAGTTCAATAGCAAGTGCAACAAAAGAATTATATCAGTTTTTCGAATTTTACGCACATGATTCTTGACTTCTTCGAATCCGGCAATTTTGAACGTCGAATTCAGATTGTGGTATAAAATTGTTTAAAATGACTCCAAGCAAATGCACTTTCGAAGTGTAACAAAATAATTTACACTAACATGAAGCCATTTTCCGTTTTTTTTAATGTTTAAAATCCACCATGATACAATCACGATTGAATGGATTGGTAATGTTATGTATGTAACAATAATTAAAGTAATAGAAAAGCGCTGTAGAAAGATAACTAAATTTTGTTGTTTCAATATATTTTGATAAATTATCCTAATATTAATGCACACCTCTCAAGATTCAATTTTGGATGCGCCACTGCAAATGCTACACAATTAATTAAAAAAATTCCTATTAAGACTAAAATTATGTGTAATAAAGTCTGGTAGAATTTTTGAATGAATTGTTTATCTTCTTTCTTTTTAAACGAACTTATTTAAGTAGTCAATTTATATTAAAATTTAAACTGGGTAATATTTTCAACGGAAGCAAGTTTTTTTCTATTAAATTGTTTTAAATTCTACTACCAAAAGACACATTTTCTATATTATACAAATTTAAAGAGTCAAAATAGCATAAATAAAAATTGTCCTTTATAGGACCGTTGGTCTGTTGGGATATGTGCGGTAGTAGCGATTTCACAGTATTGAAAAAGAAAAAAAGAGGAAAGATACCATCGCGGTATACTTGGTGGATGTGAAATCAATATCAAGTTATATAACTTGTTTCATCTGTATTAAAGCAAAAACTTTAAATTAATTTGAAAGAATAAATTGTAATAAACAAAACATAGTTAATTGCAATACTTTATTCATAAGAATGGGCCATCACATAGTAACTTCAATTAATTATTTTATAATATTATATGTTTCAAATAAAAAACCTCAGCTATATGAGTGCAACTAGTGTTTTCTATGCGAAATATGAATATCAAAATCACATTTAAAATATAGTTGTAACAAATTTTATTCTAATGCGATTATAACATAGTTGTCGTTGTCATAAGTAAATTTGAATGTTCAACAAGTAATATTTTACTAAGACATTTTTAGCTTAGGCGGCAATATGTTTTAACGTTTACTAACCCAGTTACTCCCAGAAAAATTAGATACGACACACCCTGTATATCAATAAAAAAGTAGTAAAAATTAAGTTTAGTAAACAATTTGATTTAAGGAAAACTAATAAATATCCAATTTTAGATTGTGGTACCTGTGAACATATATTTCCAAGAATTGAAGTTTTATGCTTCATTCAATCTCAATTTCATAGGGTTTTCAAACTTATTAATAACTTTTATGCGTTCCACATTTCATAAAACCATTTCCATAAATTAATTGACAATCAATGTTCATATTAAATCATGTGCTAAAATTACCCTCATAAATACGGATTAGTACATAATTTATTGTAATTAATATATTCGGGATTTATAGTTTGTTAAATCCGGTCGGCCCACCCAGATTTCAACTTGCATTGTTTTCAATCGAATGTTTATGCTTTTACGATCGAATATGTACTTTTTTGTAACAACAACTATATATTATTAATTATAAATGGATTTTGACCGCAGACGATTGTGGGCATATTATATAATGTTCACAAGTTCCGTTTTATTTGTTCCACTTTAAAACTTTGTTGGAAATACAAAGGAATCTGTATCTAATTGTTTATATGCATGTAAGATTAAATTAAATAGTAAATTTCAGTGTGACGTAAGAATGTTATGCAATTATGAATCTTTGTATACATATATTGTTTTATTTGGAATAACATCGGTTTTGGCTAAGAATAATATTACATTGTTTTATGCAGTTTACTGTTATATATTCAGGCTATAAAGTATAACTACTAAAACGTGATCTTCATTTTCTGTTCGTCGGTGGTTCAGTTATAAAGTTCATAACCCACAGTGCGTGGGAGTGTAGCTAAAGAAAGGTGCGGAGAATCTCCAATCAAGATCATATAGTGTAAATATCTTATCATGAATGACCCTTAAGCAAAATATTACTTTATTTTATGCCGTAGTATTTGTCCGATACATTCATTCTTTCAAGAATGCTATGTTAAATTAAGATAACTATATACAGTCTCTGTAACATATGTAAATCTGGTTATTCAATGACAAATAAGTTTATATTGCTTATTAAATACTTACTGTTTTTAATTTAATATTGCCATAATTATTTTTTTAATTTGAAATAATATAATATGTATTTGCAAATTATTTAAAAATTTTTACAAAAAGTCATTTTCGATGAATATGCCGTAATGTTATGAATATTTTTAAGCTATTATATTTTTAACTAAGCATTTTAAAAACGTACTTAAAAACTTAAAATACGCCATAAAATAAGCACCACAAAAATATTTTTAGTATTATATAATTATTATTAATTACAAAACAATAAGTAATAACCAAGCTCAGACTAGAAATATATTTTGATTTATGAAAAAAAAAAGAAATACAAAAATAAATAAATAAGTTATAAAAAATTGGTAATAATAAACTAGTCTACAATTTCTACTTATTGAAATAATTTGCAATTAAATATTACCATAAATTGTCAAATGTAACATCTTTTGGTTTTTTTCACATATTATCAATTTTTCCTCAGATTATTGAAATATTTTGTAATTGTTGTACTTGTTGTGGTGGATTTGGATAATTGTTTATAAACTTTTAACTTAATCATTTTGATTGTATGGAGAAATAGCCGTAGTGATACTGGTTGCCTGTAAATTCTATTGGTTGTTCTAGACAATTAGCCTAGCTACCTTTATCGTTTACAAGAAGGGCACACAACCACTCACTTTGAGTTCATTATTATTTGCGGTGGCACTTAACACGTTAATCAATTATTTAGTTCATTTTTGTTTCAATGCGATGCAGAAATCAGTAAGGTGCACTGATGATCTATTATGAAGAGTGAAACAATTGTATGCATTTAATTGCTGACGCTTGTAACGGTGTGGATTTGAATAATTGATTATAAACTTTCAATTTAATCATTTTGATTCTATGGCCAGATAGGCATAGTGATACTGGTTGCCTGTAAATTCTATTGATTGTTCTAGACAGTTAGACTAGCTTTCTTTATTGTTTACAAAAATGGCACACAATCACTTGACTTCATTAAAATAATTATTTTATTTGACCGGCAAAATTAATTTTGTTAGGCCATTTTGAATAAATCTTTGCAACCGTGGCATGATTTATTTTAGGCAATTGTAATTTAAAATATTGTATCTAAATAAACTAAATATACACCAGGTACCAACTATTGAGTATTATAAAATACAAAATGTATTAATTGGCACTGTAACTTGATTTACATATCAATTTTAATGTTGTAAAGTGTTTAACATTTTCAGATACTCAAAAGTACACCAAAAAGATAGAGTGAGAAGACAAACTAGAAAGCAAATCTAAAATTTAAAAAAAACAAAAATGTAATTTGCAAGATCAACATTACAATTAAAATTAAGCAAAAAAATTAAAAAGTTTATTTTGATAGAAATAATTACCCCAACAACAAAATGTAATTATATTGTGGATAATAGTTTGTCTTAAATAAAGTTTTTCTTGTAGGATGTTATCATTGTTGCGTAAACGAAATCTGAACAATTATCCTAGAGTAATACGTTTTCCTGATAATACTCCAGAAAAACTTTACACGGATAAGCATCTTGTATTGTCAAGTTAAACATGCAAATGTGACAAATACTAGCAACTGGTTTCTCATGGTTTATGAACATTTAACAATACTTAACAAAAGAAGATTATCTGAATATATTATCAGAACTTGGTCGTGTCTTTAACCGCGATGAAACTTTTTTCAACTCTGTCCAAAAAACATGTTGGTACATACCAAACGAATTAACAAATGTATATCAAATTGACCAAAGTCGAAAAGCAATATCTCTACCTTGTTTACTTTCTCAGTTTCTGGAGTAACCGCACCCCTCATAGTTATTTACTCTTACGAGAGATTGAACTCTTACTATAATTTTCACTGGATTTCAAGCATGGATTGAGTCTATGGGATGTTAATGCTATTAATTTTATTAATTCCGTAGTAAAGCAGAAAGCAACCGCAAAAACTGCAGGCTAATAAAAAAAGAGTACGAAAATATACGGCAACTTACTTGCAAAAGAAAAACAATATTGTTGAATTAAATAATAATAATGAGGTCATTAGATTTGAAGAGAAGAGATCTCACATTAATATATTGCACATTATTGTAGTGAATAATAAGAACAAATCAAAAATAGATTGTGCAAAGAGAGTATTGGAAAGAAATAATATAAAAATGTTTACATGACACTACTATATTTGTGTGAAGAAATTTGGGAATTAGATGTAGCAAAGATACTTACAGTAAATAATATATGTGTTGTCTGTTAAATAAAAATTGTATAAATCAAATTTTCCATGTTCAACTGGCAGTTTTTTCTTTTTGTACAAAACAGATAACTAATTGGAGTGTACATCATTGAGTATTTAAAATTGCCAATAATTAAAAAAAAATGCCATGAATTAGTGCAAATACAATATAAAAGAATTTCAAAGTTAAATTCTTATTTAAATAATCTGTTTCTAACTTACTATCAAACATAATCTATAATAAATTGATCAACGAATTTTATGAAATTCATTGAAAATGGGGTAAATTGGATATTTTAAAATATTTGCAATATTTTGAAAAAAAAAGAGAGAAAAACATTTAACAAAAGTAAAATTGCAATTTATTGCAATTTTGGTTAAATTTGGATGCGCTTCCTGAGCAAATGTTTTATATAAAATATTACCAAATAACAATTTTGTATTTGTTTTGCCTGTGACAAAACTCTATTTAGAGGAAAAGAGACGAAAAAGTTAATAGTGATTGAATACGTTATTTTTAAAATATATTTGTAATAAACAGAATTTCTCAAAATCTTTAATAGAAGCAAAGAGGTATATATCGGTTGGTTTACTATTTTATGATTTATATACATATGATATTATTTGAAAATAGTTAGTAGTAAGTAGGTAGTGCATATTAAATTGAAAAACTAATGCATTACGCATGAGTCATAAATGTTATAATAAATTAATAAATTATTGTTATTATGAATGTTAATTAATGCTTAATGAAATTTTACATAGCATTAGATTTGATATTATATTGGAAAATCATTTTGCACACTCTTTGTATTCTACGCTGTTATATACTATATACTTTTGCAAACCTAGTAACTTCATTCTGATCACAATTAAATTGTTGATTCTTTCTCGGTCCAATGGTTTTTTAAATGACTTATAAAAGATTTTACTACCATTTAAGTCTACTTTCGTAATAAACAATTTTTCCAAAGCTAACTTTACAGCGTTTATAAATTAGTAATTACATTCTATGTCATACAGAAGCAATTAAAAAAAACTTGAACTAAAAAGTTATTATAAGTGTGTTATAATAACTTTTTAATACCACATAGATTAAAATTAATCTGAAAATTTATCGCTGTACAAAAATGTTATATTCATGTCACAATCGATACCATTAGTTCAACACTATGTAAAATAAATTATCTATATAACTCATCCAAATTATTAAGATTAGGGTTTCTATTATACGCGTCTTTCTGTCGTAGCTATCTGCAACAGCAATCTGCCGCATATTGTGGCCTGTAGATAAAAGCCATTCTCTCAGTTTATCATTCCACAATAGACCAAATCAAATTTATTCATCTATGTGAACGCATATCATTGTATGTACATAGTTGTAATGCGTAATAGATTTGATGCTCGAAAATCGCATCAACGACCGCTTTGAATATTCGCATGCAGTGGTCTCCGGGCACCCCATTCACCTGAACAGATCCATAACTTTCTGTAGGGATATACACGTATGTGAAAGATTTATGCTACACAATCCACCGTATGACCAGTTTACCGAAAATGTAATTACAAATTGGAATACTATGGATATGTACATGCAATTATTGCAAATGTGGTTTAGAGTTTACGTATACATTACCGAAAACGTGTAGGACCAATTTTAATTATATCTTATAATTTATTCACAATAAATACTGAAATTTAGAATTCATATATAATGCAATAAAAATTGCGGAAGGAAATTGTAGCTTCAACTCTCGGCAATAACAATATTCTTTTGCGCAGAATGATCTTGAACAGTATTTAAGATTTTACCAGTTGATTTTATTATTTAACAAGTGGCCAATGTTCCTCCCGGTAATAGTTATTTTTAGCATAGAGAAGACTACTGTAGGATACTGAGGATCTTAAACAATGACTGGAGCAGTGTTATAAAATTGAGTTGGTGCAACATTATTTTTTTTAATGAGCTGTTCTCTAATCTCATTGTTTCAAATTTGTATCAATTCTTTCGAAAGATAAGTTTTCATTCTGTCTGAAAATTAACCAATTCTACAATATTTACAGTATTTAAATTTTTATTATTATTTTTTTAATTTGGATTTGTACGTACTTATATGTTTATATTGACATTGTTTTTTTAGGTTTATTGCAATACACAATATTGACTAAATTGCTTTTAAAATAAACGGTTTTATATTGTAAAAAAAAAAACACTTTTCAGGTAATAAATTATTCGGTTGGTTATTATTACATAAACTTTTCAAAAGGTGTCAACTTTTGAAAAGTTTATGTGCACGTTTAATTTTAAGTTTAAATTTTTAAAATCAAATTAAAACAATTATTATTTTTACAACTTATAACTTTAATCAAAATCTCGTTCACCTCGTGCATAAAGCTCATAAAGTCAGAGCTTATCAAGAAGTATTAAGAGATCGTTTAGCGCCGTGAAAATCACTATAAATAGCGTTTTAATGATTAAGTAATTTGATCATTTTAACCTCGTATTATTTTCAATAAAACTACTTATTATAATAATTATGTTTATTTAAAATTCAACTTAATTGAATTTGATTGCACCAAAAGATCATTATTTGGAGTTATTTAATATATTGCCACAAGCAATATTATATATAAAAAGGAATAATTTAATTTAATTATGCAAATTACGTACATGTAAAGCTCAAAAGACTTAAATTCATATCAGTTTATTTTTAAGTAATAAAACAGTCTTTAGTTACTAAGTAACATCGATAGTTATTTTTTGAATTATTAATTATTAATTGAGTACTGAATAATAGAAATATAAGAATTTAGTATTTATGAAAAATATTGCGTTTTCTTTCTTGATTTTAAACAATGAAATAAACGTACTCGGTTATGCTTCAATATAAATGTGTAAATTTTCAAGTGTATCAAGATAATTATTCCTTTTCGCTTCGCGTACCACCCTTCTCCGTAAGAATAGTAATTGTCCTAAGTTTACGCTTCTTTTTATATTGTTGATGTGTTTTCATTTTATTTCATTTTAAGGCACTCTTTAAAATCATATAAAGTTGCTTCTGCAAGCAGTGCCATGTTTGCACATTTTCATTATACGCTTCTTCCTGTCGAGCTATCTCCAAACGCTATCTGCCACTACCGGGTTTAAGTTTATATCTCTGAAATAGTCCCATAAAGAACATTACGCAAGAAAATGGGCCACATACTGCGGATTTAGGGATGGCAGCAGTCAGTGGCGTACACAGACATTAAACAAAATTTAATTAAGCTAATATTTTCCGAGAAATAATTATAATTTTTCTTCATAATAAATTTATATTATGTTATTTAATTTTATTAATTTAGTTTATTAACAGTCATCAAGATTTATGAACATTTTTCTGCTTTTTACAACAATTCGTCACATTTCTAAATTTTGTACAAAGGTTTGAAATATTTAAAAAACAAATTGATGTTTATCAACAATTTTCAAACATCATGTCCATGTCGCAATTAATTCCTTTCCATTTCTTAATATTTTACTTTTGCAACATGTTTAATTTTTTTAGATATTTGACAAACATTTCTCAAAACTTTGCATTGATATTTCCGTAAAGTTTCATTTTTTCAACTATTATGGAGCATGTTATGCAACACTTATAACTTTTTCAGATATTTTGAATTTTTTTTTTCAAATTTTGAAATACAAGTTGATTTATTATATATAACCTGCACCTTATTCAATATATGACTTATGGCTATATGACATATTTATCTTAAAATTACATCCCAAATAAGGTGACAAAGACACCTATTATAAATCAGCCTGGATATCGGATATACAGGATGTCCCAACTTATCCGTTCACCATTGCTAACTTTGTTATTATTAGAGTTACAAAATCGGTTAAATTGGTAAAGTATTAGTATTTTTATAAGAAAATTCAAAGGTTTGTTTTAATTTAATGTTTTACATCATTACCCTTAAGTAAGCAGATAGCTTGTAATAATGGGTTTTTTATGTTTTGAACTTGTTCTCAAAAATTCCAATGTTTTAATCGTATTTAATAAACGCATTGTTGAAATATTCAGTGTCATACAAACATTACTACATAAAGTCAGAGTAAATATTACTAAATTATGTCAATTAAAAATATAATAAAAATAAATCATAGAAAAATCAAGTCGAGTGTCATGGCACACAATGCATGCTTATACACGGGCAGAGTGCCGAATAGTATGAGCCACACGTACATAATGACGCAGTCACATGATCCGCGTGACGGTCAATTTCCCAATAAACCAAAGCCGTAGTGCCATAGCATAGATGTTTACACATCAATATTATTAAATTAATCGGTTTTTGCTCTATATGTTTATATATTTTTTAGCTATATTATAAACAATCTAAACAACAAAAAGTCAATGTATTCTAATTTGTTGTAATCAACTATATCAAATAACATTATACAAAGTCTAAGATATAATAAATTGCTACAGTTAATTAGTTAAACAACTTATAAACTATTATACCATATATTAAATTGTCTAAATATAAAGTTCACTTTTGATAATTAATAATAAATATGCATATATGTACATATTACAAAGCCATTTAAATATATGGTAATAATGACCAGATAATATTTTCAACAAACAGAAAGATCAATATAGCCAATAATTTATTATTAATTATTGTAAAAATTAATATAGGTTAATATTTAATTGTTATAATAATTAATATTACTATTATCCCATTAACCTTTATTATTTATTTGCAACCCTACTTTCACAATTTTTAAATGGTTAATATATATTATGTAAATATTGTACAATTCTAAGTATTCTTTTTAAACATAATTATACCGGAAACCTAAATAATGGTAGTATTTACATACGTCATATGAAATTGTGCACGCCATTGGTTTGAATACTCGAAAGTCAGATAATTTATCGTTGTGTGGGTATACGTACAAAACTGGACTCTCCGTTCATCTGAATCCATGCGATAACTTTCAATAGGGACTAAAGATTGATGCTGCACAATTCAATACATTGCTGACGACCAGAAATAAGTACATACTGAACCAGTGAATTATTATGAAGATTGAAACGCAGTTTCCAAGCTCAAGATTAATATAATTAAACCAATTAAAGATAAAATTTCTTAATTTGCAAATATGTATTGATTGAAAAAAACTTAATAATATATATTAAATAAGTTGAATAACTTGAATGTTTTATTTTACTTATATAGACGTTGACTGTTATAATATTAAAATATAATTGACTACTAAAATGAAATATATCTACTTAAAATTGTAAAATTATTAACCTAATCTAAAATAAAACTTTCTTTAACCACCACGCTATAGCTATTTGCACATCAAGGGAGGAACGTATATTTTTCCTCTGGGTACATTATTATTAACTCATTGGTGTTTTTTGGAACGAAAAATCGCTTTTCACAGAATTATACATATTGTAAATTGAAATTGATAATAGAGCATGAATTTCAAATATGATTTAAATACACAATAAAATCAAAATATTAATAATATAAAAGGTGTATTTGCGCAAAGTGGTGGTCCGCGGAACGGCGTCGGTTCGCAAGAAAAAAGCTGCCGATTCGTGGTTTATCTTGTCGTTCGACATATACTTATTTGAATGATGTGTTTACAAGTTACATCCCTGTATAAATGCAACAACCAGCCGACTAAGCATTAGCATATCTTTTATATAAAATAGATTTAAATTAGTAATATTGTTCGACATTCAAGCCCTAATATGATTCTTCATATATTCAATTTGGTTTCGTAGTTTTGATAGACAAAGGGGTACCAAAACCTCAATGTGTTGTATGTAATACCGTTTTGTCGAACGATGCTATAGAGCCCCCAAACTCTGGAATACCAAGCATAACAAATTGGCTACAAAACCGATAGAATTTTTGAAAAAAAAATCTTGCTGATCAGGCATAACAGATATTTCAAGTAACACACACAAATATTGCTGCTCTGCAAATTTCATACAAAGTTGTTTCTCGAATTTATAAAGTTTAAAACCCATATGCAATAGGTGATATATTAGTGGCTAGCTGTACTAAGGATGTTTGTTGCAAAATGCTGGTGAGCGCCGCAAAGAAAGTGGCGCAGGTACCGCTCTCAGAAGACACCAACACTCGCTGAATTCACGACCTCGCTTAGGATGTGGAAGATCAGCTAATTAAACAAATAAAAGCAGCAAAATATTTTAACTAGACAAACCTACAGATATTGCTAATGAGGCAATTCGTTTAGTGTATGTGAGATTTGAACAGAATGGAAACTTACAGAAACACAAACTAAAGTCAAGAAATGTGCACTGGATTTCAAATTTTGTGTAGGTGTATATACTGACGGGGCTGCTGCAACGACGAGATGACATTTGGGAGTTGTTGCTCAGATTAATAAGCTTGCACCTAAATGCAAGTCAACACACTGCTTCATTCACTAGAACATCTTGCAACAACAAAAAAAAATGTGCCCAGAATTAAACGATGTGTTCATCGAAATAATAAATATTGTCAATTACGTAATGGCAAACGCTTTGAACTCGCGGCTGTTTGCTGTATTAAGTGATATAATGGGAGCTGGCCATAAACAGCTTTTGTTACATACAAAAATGCGTTGGTTATTGAAAGGAAATGTCTTTTCACTTCCCAGTAGAGGAAGATTCACACAAAGAGAATGAATAGCATTAACATTTTTTTATACCCATAAAAGGCGACTTATTGGTTTTTATAGAAAATAAATTATTAGAGCTCGCAGCCGACGAAGGATTGAAAGCAAACGTTTAAAATCAAATAAATCATTAGCATTTTTTTGCATTTTAGAGGTTAAGCAAAAATATTAAGATCTCTCAAATATTGCCTAAAGGAAACTTTTGCTATTTCACACAACTTCTTGTATTCTCCTTGCAAAACAACGCTTTCAACAATGAATTACAGAAATAGTATCAGCATTCATGGTACATTGCGCGTGGCGCTGTCTTCAATTCAGGCTCATCTTTCACATTAGGTTTAGTGTAGTTATTATTATTATTCTTTTAACGTTTATAAGTAAAATACTAATTTTGTGGCCATTGCTTAATTTATTAAACGTTTTAGAACTCAATTTAATAATTGCATCCTAAATATAAACTGTAAAATATATTTGGTTCATTTTACATAAATGTTATCAATCTAGTTATAATAACAAAATAGTGCAACCGAATAGAGATTTTAATGAATTTAGTGTGCGAAATGCATAATTATTCAAAGACAAAACCAGCCTTGGTTTTATCTCTGAGCAGACACTGGGCCTCTCTCTCTCTTGTTATATCATTACGGCAAAAATGCCATCAATAAGCCACGCCAAGTTTGCTGTACTATAGGTATGTCAATTTACAAAATTACGCTATAAATAAATGATTAATGTTATTACAAATTGTGATCATTGTGCAAGTTTATAATTTGTAAAATGAATTTCGACAAAGATATTTCCAACACATTCTTCAAGAGGCCACTGCAGAAAGTTAAAATATGTTATCGTTGTTATATCTAGTAACATATTAGAAGGAATTTAATTTATAAGACCAAATAAGAAAAAATAATATTAAAAACTGCAGAATATGTAGATAGCTTTGGATCCAATTTCAAAAGAGCCGAAAACATAAAATCACGAACGAAATAAAGAGATTTTTATCCAAATAACATATGTTAATGCTTCCATTACTATAATCTTAATCTTAAATCTTAAATGGCATAACTGCCATAAAACACTGATTCTCAAAAAAGTGTCTGCGATTTTCTTTTGTAATTAAACTTTTTATTATTTTATGTGAAAAAACATCACATATTCAGGCTCGTGATTAAATATTTAGTAAAGAGTTTACCTACTAACAGATACCTAGAATGCAACTGCATTTATACGCATAAAATATACTTAAAACTAGAGGTCACAATGCGTACTAAAACTTTTAACCCAATAATATATTTCTGCCATCAGTTTGAGATGAGACCTTGTATTGCTGGCGGATAGTATAAAAGTAAAGGTGGATCCGGTCGGTCTGTTCGAATTTTAATTTATATTTACGTATTGCGCGGGATTTGACAGCGACTTGACATTAATCAGGTAGGTATTGTTTTCTGCATTTGACCATTTCAAAAGCTCCATCTATATTTTATTTCTCCTAAAGAGAGAAGAGTAATAAATTTGTATCTTTTTTGTATTCCGGATTCTTTTAATTAAACAAAAACTAAAATATCCAGATTTTAGAGAACTACAAATTAGTATATGTGAAATTTTGTTATAAATTTAATAATATTCTTGTAAATTGACAAAATTCTTATTTTATCGACATTTTTAATGCGTTTTTATAGGTTAGGTATTAAAATAACGATCTAAAACTAATTTAATTCAATATCTAGGGTAACATTACTATAGTATTGGCCAACTACATATCTTCATTTGTTATTCTGGTTAAATTGGGGGCGATTTTTGAAGGAAAATTTATCATCACGTGTTACCAACTTACCAATCGAACTCAATTTTTGAGCGGCACAATTAGAGCTTACTTCCAACATATTCTCCAAATTTCAAAACAATATCTTAAAAACTGTTTGAGTTATGCGTGACACACGACACACACACACACACACACACAAACACATTAACATACATACAGATATTTTTCCAAAAACCACTTTTTTCGAGGTTCCTGAGTGCAAAAAAGTGTTTTCCCGTATATTTCCAATTTCGAATTTTTGGTATAAATCCAATATAGAGTGAAAACTAAAAAATAACTTTTGACTAGTTTTAGTTAATATATTTTTTTAAATAAAATGTATATTTTTTAAACTAAAAGAAAACATGATTAAACAATTTTTTACGCATATTATTTAATTTATTATTTAATTTTCTTGAAAAACGACAAAACATTCGAAATAGATATTTTTCTTTGACTACAATGGTTGAAAATGGTTGGTATAAAAATTGTTGTTTATAAAACAATAATTTTCATACCAAGTTTTTAGAAAAATTAAAAAAATTTATATTACAATTTTTTCGATTATTGTTGTTATTTTCAATATCTCTATCTAAAATAAACGAATAAAGGGGAAAGTAATATAAGTTTATTCTCCTATCTCTTCATTTTTTGTACTGTCTGCTTATTAGAAAGTTTGTTTAATAGAGGTTGGTTTTGCGCTTTTATAAAAATTAAATTAAATTGAAGAAAAAAATAGTATAGCTTTATTCGCAAAAATAGAATTCTGCTTACTAGAAAGATTGTTTTATATAGTTAATTTACAGTGGAGATTTTTGTTTATAAATTAATCGCCATTGATAATGACACATAAATGTCAAAATACATATGGTTTGTGAATAAGATAAGTTGGATAAAATACTTTTCTTATTATATTTGTTAAGTTTTAATTTTATAATTTTCAGAATAAATATTAATGAATTCCACCATATTCGGACACACACACACACACACACAAAATAAAACATGACAATCTTTATTATAAATAAGTAACAAAAATACAAACATTTAGTGGTTTTTCAAAATTGTTGAATTAATAAAAGTAAATAATGCTATTTTTTTGTTGACTGATTTTAGTTTATTAACTATTAAAACATAAGTAACTTACTTTATTTTCAAGAAATGTTAATTTAATGCTATTTTTAAAGTAATATTCATGGTTAATTTACATATATAAATTTAACAACCAACTAAGCGTGAAAATTTTGGCTGAATTTAAATTTGTTTTGTTTTTGATGGAAGTGAAAAGTGATAACGTTTGGTAATTACGATGAATTAATTACATGTCGAGGATAATACATTAGCTGTTAAACTACAATAAATGTATGCAAATTTAATGATACTCTAGAACTTAATTAAATTAAAAGCGATAAAAGATGGTGTAAAGGATGTAACATCCACTGCCGTCATTAATTTAAAATAAAACTTTAAGTATAAGTATAGTTATTTATTTAATATTTAAATTAAATACTAAACTATAAAAAATTACTAAATTCAAGTTTGTGGTTTAATATAAAATCAATTACCTTTATTAGCAAACATTGTTTTGTTATAAGTAAAAAACATTAAAGAAAAACACAAAAATTGATAAAGTAACATATTCTTAATAATAAGACATAACAATTGCAGACAATTGTTTCAATTTTTAGAGAAAGTTTATTAGTATACCTAAACGATTTGCATGTTTATTGCTATAGCAAGTAATAATAAAACTTGTATATATTTAAAAAAGAGAGAATAACTAAATTTAGAAAGCCCAATATAATTTGAGTAACCAGTATCACATCAATCATTGAATCCAAAACGACCAATAATCCAATTTCACGTTGCTAGAAGCGCGAACAATCAGCTGCAGACAATTATCTTGTTCTTCAAAGAAGCTAATTGGTGCACGTAAGTTATTTCTGCATTGCATATAAACAAAATTGTGATGTATACAACAACTAGAGATGGCGATACTTGTTTCACAGCTTTAACTGTGAATTTGTTCCGTGGTAATATAGCATTTCGAGAAAAAAGACTTGACACTGCACAAGAGTTTTTTTTAATAAATATTGAAATCGTTTACAACAAACTATCTAGAAATGTAAAAGCATTTTTTTACAAATTTGTAGTCCAGATTCTAAAATTGTTTGCATAGCTCTGAGATACTACAAAATATTTTGTGGTGTTTACTTTATATGCATGTTGATTGTATTTTTCCATCCCATTAATGCACGTGTGCAATTCGTCCCCATATTATAATCCTCATTATCTTATAAACCAAAACCAAACCTAAAATATAGTAATTTGTTAATTTGAAAGTTCTCAGAATACAAATTTGTAAAAACCTATCCCTACCACTCACGAATAATATATAAATAATGTAATTGTTAATTTTAAGTCTGTTATTATCAGCCATTGATACAAGCATCTACACAACAAATATTTATACAACAAATATTTTAACAGTTTATATACAATAAATACACAAGTACAAGTCGTTTTTTCTACAAAGGTACATTTGCATGGTATCACAAATATTTATGACATCAGTGAGCTTGCATATGTTCCTGTAGATTCAGATTAAAGTTCTACAACCAAAAGTTATTCGACCTAAAGAAGATGTCGTTATCACACTTCGCTTCAACAATGCATTTTTTACAAATCGACAAGGTTCATGTTACATCTATTAGATAAGATTTTTAGTTTATTTCTAAGAATTTGTTTAAATGATATATCTATGGCCCATTTTTTACATTGGAATCTTAATAATAACTAAAACCATATACAGATGATAAATGTAGTCCATTCAACGTAATATACGTTTGAATATGCATGCATATACAAGCATAATTCATTCACTAGGGTGACTTAAAATATAATGTTTTATAAATATGCGAGTGTCTAGCCGAAACCAAGCATGTGAAGTGAAATGAATCACGTACTTATTTTAAAATTTTTTATTTACGTTCTCGAAGCATTGCATATATGGGTATTATTTTACGACTTATTTATTTTGTAAGTCATAAAATCAGATTGTTATGTTTGTGGATGCAATATTTCCATTCATTAAATTTCATTAATAGTTAGCTTGACTTCCCGCCATTCAACTGAATTCGTAGTTACTGTTTCGTGAAAAATAGTAATAAAACGATAGTTGTAAACATTTTGATAAACGTTGCCACTTAAAAAGATAAATATTATTATTGATCGTATTTCAATACAGAAAAATATAATACATTATTTTCATATTTATGTATGTATTCCGATAAACAATAAAAAGATAAATCCATCTGATTGTATATAAATTATAAATTATGTGTTGATCAGTACATTTATAAATAAAATAATGCTTATAAAAATATGAGATTCTTTAGTTAAATTCAATAAAAAGTGACCAGTAAAATTCAATAACAATTATCAGTGGACCTTGTATGATCTCGGCATCGCTTCATGAAGAATTTAGAATAATTTATTTTAGGTTTTTAGTCGCATTTCAAGATGTTTTTAATAGTTTCACAAATATGAACAATCATTTCTTAAATTAACATAAAAATATTTTTAATAATAAAATAAATAATAAAAAAAGTACGTAGAAACACACTACTACAATCACAACTATACATGCAGCCTACTATTGATCAGAGCGGTTGCGAATACCCATTAAAGTCCTTAAATATTTTTAGTTTAGCTAATACTTGAAAAATAAAATTTAAACTACTACGTATTACGTATAAACTTGGTACTTAAAGATCGAGTTTAAGCAGAAGTACATTTATTTTAAAGTTTAAGTATTTAGAGCACGTGTTTTAAATACTAGTAGTTGGTGCTTGTGCTTTAAGTACAAGTACTCTCAGAGCACGTGTTTTAAGTATTTCATTGTAAATATATATATAAGTACCAAAACTTAAAGTATAAGTAGTTTAGGAGAAAGCATTATTGATGTCAAGAAATTAGTGATGGTTTTACCTGTAAATAAATTGAAATAAACCTAAAACAATTATATGCGATCAAAATTATATAATTCAAAATAGGTTGATTTTTTATATTTTTATTTAAAATATGTAGATATATTTTTGCAAAATTTTGTAGTTTGGTAAAATAAAATTGACATATATTAGAAATTTAGGCTCCGATAGTAGATTTATAATCTCTTATAAATCTACTCCCAAAAGTTTCTTTCAAAAGCAACCTTTATTTTTCTTTTAAGAAAAATTTTCCTTTAGTTTTTGATTCATTTTTTAATAAAGCAGAACGGCACATCAATCATGATAAACAGTTTTTAAATTTGATAAAAACTGAAGTCAATATTTTGAAAAAAAAAAACAAAATATATTTGCTTTACAACTTCTTTTGTTATTAAAAAATAAAAGCATTTTTTAAAATATTGCGCGAATATTTTTGTTATATTAAGCACAGGAAGCAAATAAAAAAAACAGTAGTTTCTTGTTTAAGTTTAAGAAAATAGAATTAAATACAAAAAAAACAGATAATTTAATAATCTCAACGCATTTGTGGGGGCGTATTTATCACCGGTTTGCATTTATTTACACTAGTAATTTTTAATTTTTTTAAATACTGCCTCTCGGATTAGATTCCGGTCCGATTCCGATTTTATTTTTGATGATGGGTCCGGTCAAAAACGGGATCCGGCGGCATCAATAATTAGAACTAATATTTAAAAGTATATATATAAAAAATAATGCTTAATTTATGTACCTTATGTAATCAGTACAGTAAATCTAATAATACTTCAGTGCTTTTTAATTATTCAGTACTTTTTAATAGTTAAATACTTTGCAAGTGCTTTGTAAGTACTTAAATACTTCCATAGTAGAAAAAAAGTTTTTTTTTATTTTTGATATAAGAAAAACATATTTGAACCAAATTTAAGTAATTAAGTACAAATATTATACCTAATGCTTAAAAGTACCAGTACTCCTTTTTTAAAGTATTTAAAGCAGGGCTGTCCAACCTTTTTGATGTTCAAGGCCACATTTTAGTATATTTTAGTAATAGAAAGCGTTTAGGGGCTGCATCAACCAACATTGTAGATAGAAAATTATTTATTTATACATATCAAACGGAACATATGTATAAAAATAATTAATTGGACCGCACTGATACTTAATCCGCAGGTAGGACAACCCTGAATTAAAGTAACCCAGTAAACAGATTACATAAAATGTACTACTACTACTACGTAAAAATGTCGTGTAAATAATTCGTAATAAAATCGTAAATTATATTATTTAAAGTAAATTTTATGCAAATTGGTTTATGTTATAAAATAGTTGCAAAATTTACATAAAAATCGTTAATTTGAATACTTTTTACATGTAAATAGTAATGTTAAGAATTAAATTCTGGAACATTAAAATAACGTGTTATAATTTACGTAAATTATTTGCATTTTACTAAATATATGCAATAAGTATACATAGGTCTGTGTTGTTACTTCATGCCAATGTTTAATATTTTAAACAAACTATAAATGACGGGACTATACGGTAAGTAATAAAATTTGTTATTTAGTCTGTAATTTTTTATTTAAATTTGTCATAAGCAAAGTCATAAGTAAATCACATAGTACAAACCCCGCTTAACATCTAAACAATCCTAACAAAAAGTTTATAATATAATAAATTAAAAATCAATACAATTTTTTACCTCTTAAATTTGATATTATTCTTATCTTTATGGCGGTGTTTACAATAAACAAGAAAGCAATTTTTTGGGTTTGATTTCAGTTCCATAATTTTGTAAAAAAGTGATTTTTGAAAAGTTTATTCAAGTCTATTTTTATTTAAGTTCACTTCAAGAAAATGGTGAATCTTAATCCTTCGGAATCTATCCGATTTTTGTTCTCTACGCAGAATATGCGTCATCATACACTGGCAACATTTATGGATATCTTTTTTAAAAACTGCTCTACTCTTCGTAGCTGGTGCCTTTACCACTTTGCCGAATGATTAAGTAATTATACTCATTTGACGTAGAATTTAATGCACTTTAATTTGTTATATTGCAACTTTTTGGAAAAATGTGCTATTTAAGGATTATAGACAAAAAAGAAAAAATGTCGGTATTTTGACAAAGTTAAAAGATTTAGTCGTCTTTATTGTGATTTACAATATTTCCACTTGATTAAATTATTAGGTAATTATACTTATTCGATGCAAAATTTAATGCTCTTTAATAGATTATATAGTAACTTTTTCCTTAGGATGCACGGTTTTGAAGTTATAGAGAAAAAACCAAAAAAGTACTAAAATTTCATGGTTTTTCGGATGCCAAAAGTTATTTCATGGTCGCCCGCGTTAGCATTTGTGTTTTTTTACATGTTTGCAAAAAAATAAAAGCTTATAGCTGCACACTTCTAATTTACACATACAAAATTATAGCTATATCCAGGTTCCAGTTTAGGCTGCCCCTCTAACATTTTTTAAGAATAAAAAAATAAAGTTGCATTTTTTATTATTTTGTAATCTACAAGTTTTATGATAAAATAAGCATAAATAGACAATTAAAATAATATTTATTTTCTTTGGAAATTACATGGGTAATATGGATTACATTGAAATACAACACCGCCCTGAGTGGATTTGAATTTTGAAAATGTTGCATTCTTTAAACGTTTTGTAAAACTTAACAACTTATTTGGAAATTGTAAAAAAATGATAAATGTTGAGGAGTTTTGTCAAAAATTATAGGAAACCATTGACATTTTGAAGCTATTGAATTTTACAACCAAAGTTTTCAATGTGAACGCTTCCAGTGGATGCGTAAAAATGGATTTGTATACATTTATTCTGTGGAAACTATTGTCAAATCATAATATTTAGTCAATCTTTTTAAGGAGTTTTCCAAAAAAAAAACATTTTGTAATAGTAATGTATATTAGACCGCCAATCCGCATTTATTTCTCAGAATTATTGCTGTAACATTTTAAACAAATAAAAGTATGAAAGTATGAAAGTATGAAAGTATGAAAGTATGAAGTATAAAGTATAAAAGTAAAGAGATAGTTCGCTGTCACCTAGTAGTTTTCTGTTCATATTACTTCCTAAATAATATGTGTACTATATTTTATTTATGTAAATATTTCTTTTCTATATATCCTATAAAAGTTTCTGATATGTCCAGTAATAAATTGCGGCCGGTTTTTGCCGTTTTTGAATTTTGCAATAGAAATATAATAGGAATAACTCCTGAAAACTTAAAAAATAGTAACTTTTTATTAGGATTTGGTTTGATAAACGTTGAAATATACTATTTATATTTTTAAATTGACCTTTTTAATTTGATATTTAAATTGATGTTTATATTAAATTTGTAAAATATTTTTTTAATAGCCCTTGTTTTCAGTGTTTTAATTGTTTAAAAACAATATTGTTTAGTAGCAGATTCTATCAAATGATATGCAGATTAATTATACACAACCTCTATAAATATTTATACTATTTATTGAAGTAACACAAATTTCTAAGAAAATAATAGTCATTTGTTATTCTTTGATCTCATCGATTGAGTTTATTTGATTTATACAAATCAAATAAATATTGTGAATCATATAATCAAATACTAAACGAAATATAAAATAAAAATATCAAACACTGCTTTATATGTTTAATATCTTAGAATAAATTCTGACAAATCAAGAATAATATTAATAAAACGAAACGCCGCCGGTTATACACTTCATATTTCCAACTGCCACATTACTAAGCTTCGTATTTAGTTACATTACCGTTAGTCTTCAACTCAACTTAATATTGGACCATTGATTAATAATTCTATAGATTTATTAATCAATGATTGAATTATATATTAATGACTTACCTGCCAGCTGTTGATTCTGCCTGCAACATCATTCCAATTTCCTCCAACGTTTCAAACCAAAACATAATAATATTCATCGACACGAACACATTTAGTAAATTGCAAGCACATTACAGATTACACCGATTTCATTTGATCAATAATGACTTGAATTAAATATTTAATAACGCATGAAGTCTCAGTTAACTGCTTCAGTAAATCGAGCAAACTGATCGAAGCGAGGTCAATATTTTTTCGAAGATTAAAATCTGCATTGTTTTCGCGTGACTGGGAAGAATTGCCTGCATTGCTCTGATAACTGTAGGTCAGATTTCTATATACGATGCAGCAGCAACTAGAAATGAGATTCTGGTCGGAAATTCTTCGTACAGGTTGTAAATAAATTGAGGGCAAAGTGCAGTAATGAGAGATTAGCAGTGTGCGAATTTTACTAACGTTTTAACGTACAGGCAATTTCAATTTTAATTAATTGTCTGTCAATATAATTGTCATTACTTTGTTAAAGAATAAAATAAAATTATTTTTTAATAACAGAAATAAAGTAATTATTCAGAAGGCAACTGCAAATTTCTAACTATGTAAAATTATTTGCTAAAATTTTATTATTATATAATAGATAATTATAGATTATGAACGTGGACTATACGCAATTGGACAAAACCGCAAAGGCAAGCAATAGCTGAGTAAATCCAACGTAATGTCATTTATATTTTTACATATAATTATAGGTTAGTCAGAAGTGGATGGAAACATAAAATTATGTTGCAAAGATGATGTAGAAGCTTTAATTGTTACTCCTGGAAACAAACTTGTAAAAACAGAAATCCTAACACGGGAAACCTCGAGAGATCCTTTGAAACCTTAACATTATAGAAGCCGTTTTGGTTTTCCTCTTATAACATTGATACGATGCAGTTTAGAGATAAAAAACAGGACAATGTATTAAATGAGTACCAAATATATAGTTAGTAACAGCGGACAATAATAATAAAATAGGAAACACACGGACGAGACGAAGGAGTTTCTTGCAGACCTCCTCCTTTCTTAGTGAAAAGTTTTTTAAACAATTTTTTAAATATAAAAGAAATCTTTAAAATAACGTTTGAATTTCAATTCACATTGCAAATTTTAGTTAGCAAAAATGCAAAAGTTTTTTAAACAGGCACAATTTCTTAAATATAAAAGAAATCTATAAAATAGCGTCTGACTTTCAATTCACATTATAAATTTTAGTTAACAAAAATGCAATGGTGAGAAATAAGGTTCGATGGCGGATTAAAGATATGAAAGACTTGGTATTAATACTAGCAATAGATGCGTCGTATCATAGGTTTTGCTACAGAAAATTGTATAGTTGCGTAAAAGAAAATCATACACGACGGTACAGCCCTTGCAGAAACGTTGATGATACAATAGGTACAATTTACACGAACCTTGTTAGCGCTAGCAAATATCAATAAGCACAGAAAATCTTTATTAAAACCTAAACAAAATTTCATAGCTGTGATTATACAGATATGCATTAAAAATTAGCCATTTTTTGTATACAAAATTGAATAGATATTGTAGAATTGTTGGATGGCAAATAATTATTAATATAAAAGTGTACACGTACTTGGTCATTATTTAAAACTAAATATTTTGTGTACAAGATTTATATCAAAGCCACAAATGTATGGCCATGGACAAGATGAGTTTAAAAGTAGAATTAAATCATGGCTTTACCAGAATTATGGCCCCAACAAACAATTATTTAATTCTAAAATATAAAACTCTAAAATTTTTAGTGACAAATCAGAGTGATCAGTAAAGTAATACTCAAAGGTAAAGACAATTAAGAACGTAGACTTGTAATATATTTGCCATCTGATAACGTTGGTGAAGGTGAAGCAGTCATTTCAGAATTAATTTCTAAAACTATCATTGCAGTAAATAATAAAAATGGTTAATTTACAAAGCGGAAAATAGATCAAATGCTGTAATGAAAGCAACCATCTTTCGTGGATATCTCTACGGCTCAGAAATTAGGCACTGTAAAGATAAAACAATAACAATGAAACAAAGTTATAATATAGTGATAAAAAGATAGACCAGTTACTACAAATTTGAAACAGTGTATGTTGCAAAAGATAGTATAGTATTTCTTTTCATTTTCAAGATGCAAATTTACTATAATAGTTTTTGATCGTTGTTACTTACTACTTAATCGAATTATTAAGTTGAGTACGTATTTAACGCAGAATTTAATGCTCTTTAATTTGTTATGCAATATAAATGATAATTTTGTAACAATAGTTATATTATAGTCCTAAAATTTTGTGTTAATATTTTTCAACACCATCTTTTGCAACAAATAAAATCTTTACTAGCTGGCCTATTATTAATAATTATAAAAATCTGAAGTCTGAAAACTTGTCACAGCTGATTCTAATCTATTAAATCTAAAAGTTAACCAGGTTGACTACTATCAGCATTTGCAATCTTATTTTTAACATTTCTGTAATCAATAGAAATGAGAATATCTATAAAAACTTTATTCACTTACAAATGGTCCAGATGTTTTAATCCGATTATGATGTTTGTTTTATTAGATGACGAGACTTCAATTAACCAAATCTAACCTAACTATTGCCAATTGGTTCAAATTACAGAAGTGCGCCAAGGGTAACGTCAATATGGTTTAAGTATAATACTAAACTAACTAAAGTTTGAACCTCTTAAAATTAATACAATATTTGTTGTGATACTTTAAAACAAAACGTATTTAATAATTCAAGTTACTGTAACCATTGTTACTTATTATTATTATTGATTAACAAAATTTTAAGATTCTGAATTTTATTAAAACGCGCAGTTTAACATGGTAATTAAAAATGAAACATCAGTTCATAGGTATCAGAAAAAATGATGTGGTAAACGCACACATTTATAAAAGGCCTTCGCTTAAAATAAAATAGTTTTCAACTACTTGTTTTGGAATTTAAATAATATTTATTTATGAACACGTTATTGTCATACTCATGGGTCATAAGGTTTAAAAAAAGCAATCACCCTATTTCAGTATTGACATATAATGACAAATTATATATATATATGTTGTGTTTGTTCAGAATAATAATAGTTGTGATGAGATGTTTTTACATTTCCGCTTCTGTCAAATTTGATGAGTAAAAATTACTGCATATAATGTCACTTGTTAAATTATTGGTTTTATACTGTATTAACCTTTGCGCGTGAAATGATATGAAAGTATATGACAATTTATAAATAATGCTGATTTACGCATGAGGGGAAGAAAAGAGATCTATTTGAAAATACTTCATTCATAAATTCTTTATAATATAACATACTATATCCATTAATAAATTCTATACTCGCAGTGTTGCAGACATTTATTTTTCTCTAAAATGATTATTAAAGCATAGTTGACACAATTCTGTGACATCACTATAGATATTTTTGTTTATTTTTCATTAACTTTGGTTTAATTTGTTTTTATTTATTTGGCAAACGTTTATTAAACTAATTTCAGTTATCCTATAACAGAAATTAGTTTAATAAAAATGTTAGAAGTGTATACGATACATGAAAACTATTCAAATTACAATGTGTTCAAATATTTCTATTTTCACGTGTACATATTTCTTACAAAAGAGGTCCAATTGGCTAGAAATTGTAAACTCATGTGATCACAAATGATTAAAAACATAAAATGTCTAAATAATAACGCGTTCATAAATTTCTATTGCCAAGTTTATCCATTTATTGCAGACGTTCTGTGAGCTGGTTGGACATTAGTAAGCTCATATCCGTAACAATCTTCAGCAAAAAATTTGTTGCATTTAATTGTGTTTTGTCACTGGCGATCATAATATCATCTGTTGTCATTTTGTCATATGTACTAATATTTCTAGCGCACAAACTTTGCGTCTTGCCATCGCTTGTGTTGCCACTATAGTTACTATACAAAAAAAACTCTTTTGCTCCATTAGATTTTATAATAGAATTTTTCTTCTATTTATTATGTTTTTAAGCTTACTTTAATTTTGATATATGTAAGATATTCTACTATTATGAATCAATTTGCATGATTTCTCATCTATAATTATAGGTTATGTTAGTTTAAACATATAACACTTTTTTTACAGTTACACATGTTAACCATGCATAAAATTTGAACATTTATTAATCACTAAATATTTGCAGTAGAAATAACAGTAATAATTATTTAATTAATTATCTTGTTTATTTTGTATCAAAGAAGACATAGTTTCATTTCATTTTGCATATAGACAGATCCAAGTTTGTATTACATTTATTAAAACATAAATTGTAAGTATGTTAATATCTGATAATTAGAGTGGATGTCATCTACACACAATTTGAGGTAAACACTGTACAATGTACATGCTGGCTCGTACATGAGGGTAATAGGAAATTGTGGCAAACCGATTTCAATTGCTTTATTGAGTTGATTAATGAGGTTAGTCGACTAAATGGTGCAAGTTCAATAGAATTATGCTCTATATATCTGTATTCCACGAGCTCCAAAACAATTCTGCGTATAATTTAATACAATTGTAATAATTATATAACAGAGAATAGAGAAACTAATAAATGTGTTAGGTATATTTTATTATTCTAACACAGACAAAAATGTTAAAAAATGTACCTAAAGATTTATATTTAATTAATAATATTACTTTTTAAATTCAAGTATGTACCATTTTTGATGTTCAATTATAATCATCTAACTTTGTCACCAAAAAAGTACATTAGCAATTCATTATTTTAATTGTCTACCTTGATAGTTTGCATCTTGTTTATGGATGTAGATTAACCGCTCTAATCAAATCTCGTATACACATACATACATATATACAAACATACATACCGCCCTCATTTGCAACTCACTACAAATGATTCCATTAATCTCTCTGAACTTCCAACTAAATACATATATCTCCGACAAGCACACATCATGCCGTTGAGACCAAATCTGCAACATACGTGTGTATCACATAAAAAGTGTCACCCTCTATTCAAATAGCGTCATTAATCCAGCCCTTTATAGCCGAAAGGTCTATAAAACCTGTCACCCCAACAATATCCAACACAATTCCAAAGGTATATTTTATATTAAAAAAAAGTTCAATAGGATAGTAAATTTGCAAACGAATTTATATTTATGATTGTAATTAAAATCTTAAATATTTTTGAAAATTTATGAAATAGTTTCTATACAAATTGTCGCGAATTATACTTGACATGTTTGTTTTTCACTCATACTTTATCTATTATATCAAATTTGTATGACTATTATTAACTTAAATTAAATAAATAATCATAGGAATAGTTAATAAAATACAATTGGTTGTCATTGCTATTATTAAAATTTTATTTTAAACAACGGATTGATTTTCACGGTAAACGAATCCTTATTTACAGCTCAAATCTAAATAAATTTGCATTATGTATAGTAGTAGTTCAATAACTACGCAAAATAGCAGTAGTGAATGCCATTACCGAGTGTTAGTTCTATTAATTGTGTTTATTGCGAATGGTTTATGACCAATACAACCAACCCTACAATAGTTATTGTGAAACAGTTATGAATGAATGTTTGATTGGTTAGTTGATGGAATTCAAACATTTCTAATGCAAATAAAAATAAATTTTGTGATTGTATATAGACAAGTTTGTATAGAATTACTAAAACATTTTTAAGAAATTAAATTTGAAGTACATAAATAAAAGTTAGATATTTGTAATGATTTATATTGGTACGTAAACTAAAAAAACTTCGCAACTATAACTTTTTTATACATACCATATAACACACATTTTGCTATATACAACGTGATTCGGGAAGACGCGACCAAACTCAAGGAGTATATTATACGCAAATAATATAAAAAACTGAAATGTTGATATCCGATTTTTAATTATTATGTTATGAAATTGACGAAGTAAAATCGTCCAAATATTTAGACTATGTTATGAGTGCAAATAATATTAAAAACGAACATATTATTAAAACTAGCGCAAAATGCAAATAACAAATAAAAACAAGTATGGGGAATAAGTGAAAGAAATTGAAAAAAAAAATTAAAGATATGATGTTTGACGGTTAAATAAAAAGCTTGGTGTTATATATAGTGGAAATTTGTGGTTGGTTGGAAGGAACAGGAACAGCTGTAGTCAATTCAAGCAAAATACTGGATGGTTGCTAGAATTATATAAGGAAACGCCAGCATTCTAGAGCAAATTAAAAAGATAAATAATATATAATAAAACTAAAAAAGACTTAAAAACGGGCGTCACGGGACACATAGTAGATGTGAAACATCAAAACCCATTTTTATAGGAAGCTTAACATTTTGGTACTTATCACTGTCACTCATGATATTCTTTGTCACTGTTTGTATTTTCTGTGCAAACTTAATGCTGGAGTTGCATAATTCCAAAAGTGAAGATGGCACATTTTGTCCAAACGCGTGCCTTGGATGTGGAACTTACATCAGATAAAAAACTTTTAATAGCATTACAAAAATTAAGTGAAATAAAGTTTATAAACGTCAATTCAAGTTTTTGCTGCAGCTGTGTCTAAGGCAAGACAAGCAGCGTATATGCTACATTTTTAATTTTAGAAGTTACAAATCAAGTATAACAACTCTTGTTTTATTCTTGTACAAAAACTGTAGGGACAAATTGTGAACAAGACTGGTCGAAGCAAAATATACTCAAGCACAAGATAAAAAACAAATAGGACAAGAAAATAAAATGATTTTTGGTGGCTGATATGAAAACAGAAACCAGGAAAAGCATTCTCTAGGCAAATGTGCCTCTATTTTCCAATCAAAGGGAGGTGCTATTAAGTAGTCTGCAAGGAACATGATAAACTTGAAATTACATTCTATATAATTGATTGCTGATAGCAAAGCAGCGCTGCAGGCGTTACAATTGCCAGTAATATAATGCAATAATCTGGTCTGGAGGCAATGGCTACAAACAACATAGTATATCTAGTCTGGACATCAAATGATCAAGACATAAAAGCATATTTAGAGCAGATAGCAAAAAGGAAACTACTAGAATGTTCATTGGCACAAAAATTAACTTTCGGGGTTTCATAAAAGACCAAAAAATTTTATTTTTAGTGACTGTCCAAAAGTTTCGGTTTTAGTTTCGTCCATTTTGCAGTTTTCGGCCACAAATTTGGTTTTGGCTAAAAACAGACCAAAACTTAGGCTCGGCCAAAACAATTGTTTACTTAAAAAAATACTTATACTACACTATTGGAGGCTAATGTTTTTGAAACTTGACATTCGAGATGGTTTTTACTTTTTTAAAAATATTGTTTTAAAATAAAATTTTTAATCTTTTTTTGTTATTATCTGATTCTAGTTTTTGGTGTTATTATTTTTTTCATTTAAAATTAATTTAAAACTTTTTTTTTGTTCAAAACCAATTTTGTTTGTAGTAATACTACAGTTTTGCAAATTTTTGTGTTATACCGGTTGAAACCAAAACAGGCACGCTATAATTTTCTAAAATATTGTTTTCGGTTTAACCGGAAATAACATCAATTTTGTTTTTTTAAATGGATCACGCAGTATGTTTTTGCAATTTTGGATTTGTTAGTAGATTTTACGTATAAATCCAAATTTTTAGAAGTTTTGGTAATAACCTCATTTTAGAAAAGAAAATTTAAATAAACTAAAAAAAAAGTTGATAGCAACAATTTAAATACAATGGAACTATTGGGAAAAATATAATTTTGCCACATTATTCAAAATTGAGTAAAATACGGGTTTTTATAAATGGATAATTAGTGTTAAGGCTGTAACTTTTCAATTGCAATAAATGTTATAAATTTTTGGTGACATAAGAAAATGTTAAGAAGAATAAGGTTATGTTACCAAAATCGCTGAAAAAATCGCTATATGTAAAATAAACTAACAAATAAATATTTGCAAAAATATACCGGGGTTCCATTTAAAATTACAAAGTTGGTGTTATTTCCGGTTAAGCCGACAATAATATTTTTAAAATTTTTAACGAATAAATAGGGTCATGTGATGTATTTTCCAATATTTTTAATAAAAAAATATTCGTAAGTAAAAAACACATGGGCTTGATCTTTTATCGTGTTTTGATAGACAACTAAAAACTTAAATATTAATACAAATTGTATTTTTAATGACATATTTTCTAAATAATTTTGTACTATCTACATTTGATTTTAAAAATGAAGTGATTGCTTATAAATTGAAGTCTTTTATAGCTCTAAAAAAAACTCTAGATACCTTTCTAGTGTTTTTGTTAATGTCAACTTAATTAAATAATAACTTAACTCCATAAGTTTGGGTTACGGTTTCGGCTAAAACTAAAGGAGGAGCCGAATATTCGGTTTTGGTTTCGCTTTTAGCTGAAAAGATTTTAGTTGTAATTCTGAAGCAGATCCGAAGCGTGTCCTAAATTACAACCTTTGAAATAAATAAATATTTAAAAAAAGTTTAATAAACACTATTTGCAGCACTAGCGCCGCCGCACGCATATGCTGACTCAGTCACATGACGCTTAGGCGTGACGATCAAATTCCGAATAATCCCGAGCCGCAGAGTCATAGTCATAGATGTTTACACAGCAACAACAACTACAAATAATTTATTAAACCTAAACTAGTTTCGACCCTGGTCATAATCATATTATCAAAATTACAGATAAAAGTTTATTACATTTGCGATTTATTGGAATTTTATTACAAATATTTTATTAATTTATTGCATTAAAATTTACCTACCAATTATTTTATTATAAAAAACATATACAAGGTGTCCCGTAACTAAGGGGTCATGGAGTAACTGGAACGTAAAAATATATCGTTTTATTTTAAATTGTTTTAGTAAAATGTTACTCGTTCATTTAGAAAAATATGTAATAATTTGAAAATGATTAAACGCATTTCCGTAAAACTTGATACCTTTATGTTTTTTAGGACAAGAAATATGATTTTGATAATTACTCTCTGATTTCTCATTGAAGATACACACATACACACATATGGAAGAACAAATTCACCCTGTATTTTTTGTTTGAACTTATCTAAATGTAAATTATGATGGGTCTATTTTAAATAAAATAGCTTTATTTTTATTTATTTATTTCTTGTTAAGCATTAGCTGACAATATAAGTTTTATCAAGCAAAATAAAACCCTTTAATAAATTGTTGATAAAAATTATAATTTTATATTCATATTCAAACTAGCTGATCAAGGTAACCAGTCAAAGATATCAAATTATTTCAGTTTTACAAACCGCATCATTAAGTTTTGTGCCATCTAAAATTATGTTTAAAGTGTATTCATCTTATTGATGATTATTAGTATCATTTACTTAAATAAATTATTTATTTGTATGGCTTTGTATGTTAATAAATATGACATTCAGTTAGTTAGTTAGGATTTTGGGCAAATCAACCTCTTATTATTACATATTGCTTAATAAATATGTTTTACGGTAAGTCATGTATTTTATATAACAATACAACAATAAAATGCATATATCTTAAAAACGAGTTGGGATAGCGAGATATACAAGGTAAACCTTTCATAATTTGCATTAAGAAAAGTTCATATGTCATAAACTACGGGATGAACTTGTATCTTCAAACATGTGTTACTATGAGGAAACAAAAAATAACTATTAAAATCGTAATTCTTGTTCTAAAAATCCTAAAAATCCTAAGTACTAAGTTTTGTTGAAATATGTTCAGCCGTTTTCAAATTAATATATTTTTATAAATAAATTTTTGCATTGAACACATTACTTCTTTTACTAAAACTCTTTTAGCTAAATCGGTATATTTCAACGTCTATTATCTCCAGTTACATTATGGTCCCTTAGTTACGGAGACACCTTGTATAAAATTTGAAGAGAGAACTTAAAAAAAATCGTTAAGTTTTAAATTTGCGCAAAAAAATCTACGAATTTTATGTTTATGTTTTGTCCAGGTGTATGAAATTCAGTGCTGCACAGTAAAAATAACTAGATTATTGTTTTTATTCTATAAACGTTGTGCGATGTTGTGACAGATGAAGGTAATATTTATAGGTTATATTCATTAAACATTTTCGTTTTGAATAATTAAACAACGATATGTTTAATTAATGGCACATTATCGTATTGGAACACTAATTTATTTGTTATATAATTTAATGTGCAATCAAAGATTTGTTTGTTTTTAATAATATATATATACCGTTATTAATTTATATTTGTTCCACCGATGACCACAAGTGCATACTTGGTTGTCTATTAATTAATCCTTAGTCATTGTTGCTATCCCTGTACTAATAATCGCATGTTTTTTATATTATTTACTCATCTTGACATGTAGTATTTTATAAACATTTTGTACAGTTTTTTATGATTTTATAATATTTTTTTAGATTTTACAAAACATTTTCTAAAGTCATCAAAGTGGCATTTTGATTTTTATAAACATTTTTATCAATGTTTCAAAAGATTCAGAATATTTTGTCTTTGCTTCTTAACATTTGTAATGTTTCTTAATACTGCTTCAATATATGTGTCAGCATTTAATTGCACAAATATTCCCGATATTTAACAATAAAATAACGTTTGACACAATAAATTTTTCTTTTGCATATTGTTGATATTTATTAAATTTGTTTGCAGTTTTAATTACATTGTTTAAAGTTTCAAAATGATTGCAATATTTTTAAAGCGTTTTTTTTTTAATTTCTGAATTTCTACATACATAACATCAACATATAGCGGCTTTGTCGCATGGCATGCAGCCATGATTTGCTGTGTTTGTAAGTTTCTGTCTGGTAGTTCTTTGGTGTATTTGTTTTATAATTTTTAATATATTATAATATAATTTTAGCTTATTTATAAACTTGACAAATAACAATAATAATTATAAATAAATATTTTTATTCTATAAGTAATAAATGCTATACAATCCTATTAATGGATTTAATACTGTATATAATTAGATTTAAATAATATGTTCAAAACGGATGTTTTCACCGGATATTACAGACGCAATTTAATCCTCAATGTTTTTATAGAGATGAGGATCATTGATTTGAAAAAGTCCCTGTTTCAGTTTATTTTCTCATTTTAATTTGCATTTTTTATTTAAAAGTAAGTATCTAATTATGCAACTGTTCATTTTTTGAATTAACTTCTTTTATGATTTATATATTGTCATATAATATTAAAACATTAATGTTTCAACAAATATCATCTGCAATTAAATGGTTATTACACACATCTAGTGAAGTTGAAGTATTAAATAATTATAATAAAAATAAAAATTATTAAAGACTACTTATTGAGATGATATCTTAATAAAAGCATTGAAATTCAAACAAGTTAGCAATATCCTGTTTAAACATTTCCTTTTAATAAATGTATACGATTAAATTGAATAAGTGAAGGTAGAAAACTGGCTTCCTAGACAGATTCTGTTATATTTTATTGTACGTGAAGTGAAATACATCATTTTTTAAAAACAATGCTTTTTTATCAATATTTTCTAGAAACAAGGTTGTTTTGTCCTGTCACAATTTGCAATTAGATTATTTTATCAATTTGTTAGAATATTGTCAAATATTTTTTAAAATGTAAACAAAATGCTAAATATCAAGAATCTGTTGCAAAATACTAACAAATTGTTGCAAAATATTTACAAATATAAAGTGCATATTGAAAAATATTGAGAAGAAATATAAAACATTGGAAAATTTACAGAAATATCAAAAAATTAAAAAATAAAGAAATAATATTTAAAAAAAAATTGTGAAATGCAAAAACGTAATATAACATTGAAAAATGTGAAGAATTTTACAGAGATGTAAAAAAATTTATAAAAATGTAAAACATTGCAAAATATTGTGTACAATGTAAATAAAATGTAAAAAAATAAAATTGTAGTTTAGAAAATGGCAACGAAAATGTCTAATTTTGTTAAACAATTTGAAACGTTCTAAAACATGAAAAAATGGTAAAAATTTGAAAATATTTTCTCGTAAAATGTCAATAAAACAGAGAAACTAACAAGATATTTAAAAAAATTACAAAGCTTAAAAACATCTAGAAATTCTAAGAAATGTTGAGAGAAAAAAACCACCCTATATACAGGTGGTTTAAGTTGCTACTACAAATCAACAAATCATCTGATTAAGTTTAACCATTCTTCTCATAGTTGTTACTTTATAATATCATTTTAGAGTGAATTAATTTAAAATATTTAATGAAATTAATTTTTAATTCTTTTTATATTAGTTAATTAAATTTTGAACCCTTTTCAAATACAAACTGTTATATGAATCATTTTGAAATTAACTTTGTAATTGCCTTTGAGTCAATTGATTGACATTTAAACAGATTCTGTTCAAATGGGGAATAATTACGCCCTCATCGCATAACATTTACGTCATTGCCATATGTTCTCTTCCACAGAATCAAACGCATCTCTCCGCAATATTGGCAAACGCCCACAGAAATACGCAATTTGTGATAACAAATCGTTTACAATAACAGAACTAATATAAAAAATTGTTAAACTAGAACGCGAGTTGGCGATAACACTTATCTAAAGTCCAATTTAACATTATCGAACGTCATGAATAAACAGTGCACTAAAACAATGCAAATCTCGCAGGTAATTTCACCCAAAATAAAATCGTCATTGTTGTAAACAATGGCTCGTTATCGTTTTGAAAATTCAATGAGGGCAAGTCTTGACAATCATAATAGCCCGCTTTAAGTATATCCGTTTCCTCTTCAAAACAAACCCAGCGAACCGGGCCGTGTCAAAGAAAATAAAAAGGCGCGCTTAAATATAAAAAGGGGTCGCATTAAACACACACACACACACACACACACACACACACACACACACACACACATACTTATTATTAATATTCAGTCATGGTATATATTTTATTATTTTTATTAGTATGACAAATTATGTGTTAAACAGTTCCAAGAATCTAAAAATGAAGTCATCGTGAATGAAAAATAATTCAAAATTGTAAAAAAAAGTACTGCGCTGTTGATCACAAAAGCGGCATAATTTTCTCACGTTTTTTCTTTCCAATATTCATTTAGTTCTAGTTTTACGTTCTAGATTTTCTGTAACCGTATCCTATAATAAAACGAGGCGACATAGATGACGTAACGTTGTAATTGTAATTGGCCTTGGTTGGTAATTTTCGTTTGAATTTTAAAGTGTTATTTCAATACACGACATGGTTGAAGCGGATAAACAAAAATATAGCCTTGGATTTGCCAAAATAACGCGCACATAAACCGCTTTCACATCTCCTGTATGTTGTTTAAACATAATCCGAAGTTCTTTCTGCGTGCATGACTGAAAAAATATTTTATATAGTATTCCAGCACGCTTTTGTAAATATAACGTTAGCACACGTATCAAATAACTTAAATAGTATTAAGTTAAAAATGCACAACTTGTTTTTCTCTCGGAACGCGCATTTATGACACGTGTGTAAACAATTATTTTATGTTTGGTACTTTGGGCGTGGGCGGATGGAATTCTTACGACTTCCGAGAAGCCCGTGTAATTTCAAGAAACGGCTCGATTGATTATTCGAGACGTAATTGCTTGCTTGAATTTAAAGGGTTATATAATTTTAATTATAGACGTCACGTGTATCCGTTCCGAGTAGTTTTATTTGTTATCGACTGGGTCCTTAAAATTGAGATCCCATTTCAGATGTTTGTAAATACTTCCAAGTGGTTTACCAATTAAGTAAACGATTTTATTCCACTTTTTTTTTTAAACATGAATAAATGTGCTATATGAGAAAATACTGATTTGTATTTAGCAAAGCAGTAGCTATGGGCGATCTTACGTATTTTTGAACTGAGTGCAGATTTTCAAGCCGCACCTCTAATATCTATTGTCTTCTAAGTCGTAGATTTACAGCCGTTCGTATCTTTCTATATCCTTTGCAAATTTCTTAAAACTGTTTTTAAAATCTTGGATCTACCTGTGATATTATTTTAAGATTCACAAGTATTTCAAATCTTCTATTATTAAAAGGCATTAAAAAAATACTAGATTTGGGATTGGCCTAGGAGAGTGTTAGAAAACTATTTAGCAAAAAAATTCCTAATAATAGAATAAACTTATATTTCAATAACATGCTAAAAATTAACATGCTGCAAGATAGATATATAGTGTGCTTTGTAGATACTGCAATTTTAGTAACGTCAAAAAAGAAAGGGGCACTTAAAGCAAATACGACAATAAAAAGGTATCAAAAAACAACTGAGAATAAAACTGAAGCTGTAATATGATACGGAGAGCGAAGAAAATAAACTTAAAACTAGGAGAGGTAGGGATTAAAACAAGAAATATATTACTTTAAACTACTTAAATTGTAATATTTGTTAGTTGTTTTCATATTATTGTAAGTGAAATAGGTATGTAAATTTTAGATTTAAATCTTATAACAATTATATTTTTCTTTTAACAAGTGCAAAACAAATATGTTAACAACACAAATAAATTTTTATTCTTATGATCAAATATATACAAGTGTAGTTTAACCCCAATATGCAAATGAAAAAACACGTGAGAAGGACAACAAAAACGTAAAAAAAGTTCAAAATTAAAAAAGGTAATAATTAGAACTTCTGTCGCCACGAGACGAGACAAAAATTGATCTCGGCTTGATCACGTCGAGATCTTAAAAAATCAATCTCTCTTTGATCTCGTCATGATTCTCGACAAAATTAAAATAGTTATTTGTTTATCAAGGCCAAAAAGTGCTACTTTGCTGGACGAGTCTGAGAATCGCAAGATGAGCAATCGTAACGAGCGATGCGAGCATCAGGTGAAAACAGCTAAGAGTATTTTGGCCGTGGTTAACACTATATTTTTAGGCGGTTGTTACGTAGCTGCAGTGATAGTGCAAATTTCGTAATGTCAAACACTTTGTGTTTTGCAGTAGAAAACTGTCAGTTTCAGTTACTGTAATTGCAAATGCCAACATTCAGAATCCAAGTGCGACCAGAATGATTGACTTTCAGATATAGCCGTCTAAAATATTTATTTTAAAGTTTATACATAATACATATTAAATATACTTTTATTAGAATAATAATTTATTTATACATTTCTTTAAATGCGAAATCTTGCCGAGATCTTGTTTTGATGTTGATCTCGACCCCAAATTTTTTTTCTTTAATTTATGTCTCAATCTCGATCTTGGTTTTAACACTAGATCGAGATCGAGATCTTCTTGTTTCGGCAGAAGCTTTAGTGATAATGGCGCTAAGTATACCAAAAATTCTAATCTTCTAAATCAAGTTTGTTTCGTATTTCCATTAGTAGTTTGTTGGTGTCATGGATTCGGCAAGCTTATATCTGCATCGAGAATGAAAGAAATAACATCGAACAGTTGCTATAATTAAAATAAAGGACCTTAATACGTTGTTTTTTGTTAAAAGTGCATTTCTAAGCTATGATTCTTTTACATTCTACCGAATAAATTGAAAATTGCTAATATTAATATTATTATTAGAATTGTTTTCATAATAACTCATTTCAAGCCTTTAACAACAATTTTTCAAGTTTTTGCGTATAGGTTAAAAAATACCCTGTATAGATCTTAGATTTAGAAAAATGAAATAAAATTAAAAAAATACAAAAATATGATATTAACTCAACAAAGAAGGGTAGCCGTTTAGAATAAAGAACTAACTATATCCATAGACGCATAAATGCCGGTAAAACTATTATAGAAAAAGGAAGAAGGTTGGTGCATAACAATACAGGATAAAGAAAAGATGTACATAATAAAGTCATTAATAAATCTCAAAATAAATAGGAAAAAGAAATAGGAAAATCAAGATGGACCAAAACACTAATTAAGGATATTAGTACTTGGGTAGATAAGAGACATGGCAAATATGTATAAATTCGTATTTTAAAAAATTTAAAATAAAGAAAGAAGCTAATTATACATATTGAAAAACAGAAGAAACTCCAAAACGAGTGTTTTTGAATTCGTTAAATAAAAAGGAAAAAGGAAATATTGAAAAATAAATTAGATATAGTACTTAAACCTGATAACATAGTAAGGAAATGCTCAACATTGAAGATAAATCAGAACCAATTAATAAATATGTAAAGGAAATAATTACTACAAAAGAAAAAGTAGAAAATAAAAATAAGAATTAAAACTACAAGAAGGGAATAATTAGGACGTATATTTTGATACTTTTTTAAATCTTTAAACTATTTTAAAATTTTGTTTCTATTTCTATATACAACTATAATATGTATAAATATTATATTGTATATTTATCAATAAAAATTAATGAATTTTAATCAACAAATAACTGCTTGCTGTAAAACATATCTTTTTTTATTATTGATACGTAGATTTCAGCATGTTATACAGGCACTCAACGACAACTAAACATTTTTCTAAATTTTAAAAATAGTTTAACATTAAATTTACAGTAGAATCTGAAACAGACAATAAAATAAACTTATTAGACTTAACAATTTATTACATCAATAATACTTTTACGTTTAATAATTTTTTAAGCCAACTTATACGGACGCGACAATTCCATATGACTCTATCCATCCCAATAGTCACAAATTTGCTGCTTATTACTCAATGATACATAGAACCTTCAACCTTCCATTGACTGAAAATGCCTCACAGAAAAAGCTAAACAAAATTATTTTAATAAGGTTTGCCTCTAAATGTAATTAAAAAAATTATTAATAAAAAACAATACAGCCTCACTATGCAGTCAATTTATCAAAAAATAATATTATAATAATAATCTCAAGACTTCAAAAAATATATCTCTACGTCATATTTTAGCAATATTTTGGATAAAAATAGGAGGTAGTCTCAGTAAATTGAATTATCAAGTAGCTGTTAAAAATACCAACAAACTGCCTACCCTATTTTTCAACGCAAAAGACAGCACAGACAAATTAATGAAATCCGGTGTCTACGAGTTGTTCCACATGCAATGCTCAATATATAGAACAAACAGGCACAAAGGTTGATAAGATTTAAAGAACACTACCGATTCTTTAGACTGTGTCATTCCGACAGCACATTTGCTAAATCACTTTTTCGAACATAATCATTGATTTCCGACAATCGATCAACTAAAAAATTTACATTATTATAGTAAAAGTAGATAAATTAATTTGTTAGAATTACTTGAAATATTTAAAGCAAAGAATAGTCCTTCGGTAAACTTACCAAATGATCAGACCGACTTATATAAATTCCCCTGATTAGAAATTATTCAAAATTTAATCTTTTGCGGAGTGTTCTAGTATAATCGTCATTAGAAATTACTACACAAATCCCATCATTTTTAAAATTATTGTTTACCATGATTAATCTAATCTTAGCAATTATTATTAAACCTACTTTTCAATCTGTTTGTATCTTGTGTCCTATATATTGTATAGCTTGATATTTTTTTTGCTTCATGTTTGTTTCTATCACCGTATGATGATAATAATTGGTCGAAACTAGTCCGGTTTACTAAATATTTTTTGTGATAAGATACATAAAAATTTTATTTATCCATAAAATTTTAATGAAAAATTTGGATATTTTTTATTTGTATTGTTTTTTGCTTTTCTATTTTGACATTCCTTAAAATTTGTAGTTCCATAAAATAAAGTTTTTCTAATAAATATTAAATAATTCAATAATTTCTTTGTTTGACTTTCAGTTTCAGAGAACTTTCAGTAATTTCGGACCGCGTTTGACTTCAGAGAGCAACTATTAACATAAATATTACTCTCAGCAAGTTTACTGTCTCAAAGTTTACAGTTTTGATGTTCAAAACTAAAATAACCAGAAACTTTTTTAAAGATCTGTTTGTAATCAAATAATACTAATTTTAAAACTTTTATAATGCTAAGAGTTTATTCGGATTGAGATAGTACAGTAGCAAGTAGCCAGTAACCTACTTACCTCTAAGCCATGTATAATAGATTTTACTGTCTACTCGACTAAATTTGTTTGTTTGCACACGACTAGTCGCTACTCCACTAAACTATTCGCACTGGTTCAAACTTGCGTTTACGTAAATACCCGTATATGTAAATAACATGTAAAGTCATTTTCACAATATTTTACAATATTTTCTGAAATTTTCTCAACGTTTCTAAAATAAATATTTTATAGTTTTGCGACATTTCTAAATATTTATTTTTACTTGTCATCATTTGCTGCAAACATTTTTGTCAACGTTTTTGTAGAGATTTTTGAAATATTTTACAAAAACTTTTTAAATATTTTACAAAAACTTTTTAAATATTTTACAAAAACTTTTTCTGGATTATATTAATGATGAAGTTAAAAAAACTTTTCTTTATCGTTTACAGGAAGGGCACACAACCACTCAATTTGACTTCATTATTACTTGCGGTGGCACTAAACACGTTAATCAATTATTCGGTTTGTTGTTTCTATGCGATGCGGAAATCACATCAAGTGGAGTGTTGGTCTCTTATAAAGAGTGAAACAATTGTACGCATTTGATTGTTGCCGCTTGTAATGTATGTGGATTTGGATAATTGATTTTAAACATTATATTAATGTTTCATAATTTTTATTAATTTTATAATATCTATTATATCAGATGTTTTCAATAACTATCATTTTGTTTAAATTATTCGATTGTATTTAACAAGCGGTTTTTAAATTAATTTTGCAATAGCTCAACCAATTCGCAACCATTTTGCAACTGTCAAAATTGTATAACATTTCTTAATATTTTAAAGTATCAAAGTATCAAGAAAAAAGGTTAACCACTTGTTTCAAAACACTTAAAAAAAAACATATAGAGCCCCACAGAATTATGTTGAACCAAGGTTAAAATTTTTGTAAAAGCATAGATACTGTAGCACATATATATATATATATATATATATATATATATATATATATATATATATATATATACAGAGAAAAAATGCAACGTTAAGTCTTTTCAGTCGATCACACAGAAATGTACGCATTAAATCGGTCCATATATTCCCGCATCTCTGCCATATTCTCCCCTTTTACGGCGCGAGTATATGAATTTGAATTCAGCTCAACTTAATTCTGGTGGACGGTAATATTTTTGTACTAATATTTTACAGTATTTTGCAAATATTTCAAGATTTCCCAAGATTTTTCAATGTTTCCACATTTTTACTTTTTTTAATATCTCATTAAATGACATTTTATATAAACTATATTTTTCATGTGATTGCGCAGTTTTTATAACATTATTCATGCAAATAATATTGTAAATATTGGTGTGCACAATATAGAAATACAATCTCAGTGTTGTTTTTTGCCAACAAAGCCATAGCCTATAGCTCGCTTATACAAGAAGCTCGGGTGTTTTCTTTAGTAACATTAATGTAAAAAATCAGGTCATAAAAATCGTTATTTTTTTAAATATTCTATAAAATTTTATAATATTATAAGCAACTATTCTAAAGCTTTAGGAAATTGTGCACAATTTTAATAAAATGCTAAAAAATACATCAAAATATATTTATCAAAATATATTTAATTAATACATTTTAATCAAACTTTGGGAAATTATCTAATTTTTTGTCTATCTTAAATTGCAAATAATTGATGCACTTAAAACCAATATAACGAGCGCCATCCAGCAAATTCAACCGGAATTATGCGAGAAAGTAATCGGAAATTGGAATAATGAAAGCTGCGGCAGACTTTTGAACGAGGATATATTATATACTTAATATATAAGTGTAGTACACACAACTTGTTATATTTGCATTTAAAAATCTAGCGTTTTTATTGAAAGATCCTATATAATAAATAAACAGAGCTTTGATAATATTTTCCTGTGTCATCTGTGTATACAAAATTTTTGATAGTAACAAAATCTTACGTCCACACAGAAAATTTGATTCCTGAATACATACTTAAAAAAGCCAAAAGTGATATTTTTATTACAAAAATCTGCTGGTTTCGCTTTATTATATTTATGTCGTTTAAAGATAATTTTTAAAAATTTAAAAAATAAAAAAAAGGTAGTAAAATACCCATTTTTCCTTATGGATTCTGATAGTCAAAATCAATTTTATTGCATAGTTATCAAGATTAGGCAACATTTTAAATGTTAATATTCTTTTTTGGAGATTGGCAAAGAAATTTCATAGGCCTTCAAAACTGATTTTCGTTTTCAATTTGCTGCTATTGGAGTTTTTGAGAAGATATGATACTCTTATTTGGTAGGCCTCTTTAAAAACACAAATTTAAACAAAATGATATCCAATTGTCTGCCGACTTCGAGACAAATATGCTTAAACATTTTGAAAAAAATATTACGCGCTCGATGATTTTTAAAGTTATTAAATTATTACATGTACAATATTCAATTTTGATCTGCTTATTATTTTTCAGATTTGAACTCGGCGATTTCAATAGATTTCGAAACATAAAAATAGCTTACACAAAACTGATTAGATTTGATTAACAATATGAACGTAATTTATATTATCTACAATGTATTATTTTAATTAATTTAACATTAAAACTCAGATATAAAAGAAAACAGTAGTAAAATTAATTAAAAAACACTTTTATTATTCATAAAATAATAAAAATACAATAGATTTGATAAGCTGTTATACACCATTTGTGTTTTTAATAAGCTATAAAGTTAATGCATTTTCCATTAATTTTCCAAATGAGTCATAATCACATAAGTTTAGATAACTTTAAACAATTGGAATAAATTATGATCTTTACTATTAATTTATCGATACATTGCAATTTACAGTTGATTTACTTATATTATATTTACATAAATATCATTTTCAATGATATTTCCAATTTGCAGTAATTAATTGCATTCATAAAAATTTAATAATGTCAACTAAAAAATAAACTTATAAAATTCCAACAATCAACTTTTAAAATAGTTTTGTATTTATAATATTTTTGAGTAAATTTCCATATATTAATTTATTGAAATATTATTATGTAATTTGATTAAATTTAAATTTATTGGTTGTTATCTGTAATTATTTATTTATTGATTTTACCTATTCAAAATAAACTAAAAACACTTTGATTATATTAACAGAATCTCGAATGCAATAAAAATTATCAAAGACTATTTGAAGCATTTAAAATGGCAATAATGGAAGCATTGTGGTTTTGCGGACTTGACCATTGTGTAATATGTGTTTCAATTCTTTTTTATTGCTAGGGAACATCAAATAGCCAATCATCAGTACTCCTGCTTTTTTATCATACAATCCCCTTGCTAATTTGCACTTGTTAGATAGATAGATGGACCCGACAGACGAATTGAGTGAGCTTTGACACAAAACGTGTATCGATCCTTTTCATTAACAAAGTGACCAGCGTACATAGAAAGCTGATTAAATTCTCAGGATTTTGTACATACAAGTTTGCTTTCACTGCTAATGAAAATGTTTTATACAAACGCTTACTTTTTAATAATTTTTTATTTGAACATACATTAATTTCGATATACTTCAAAATGATTGATTATTATGGTTACGATAAGATAAGAAAAAAGAATAAAAATCAAATCAAATATTGCATATAATATATCCATTGATTAGAATGACTGTTGTAGTAATAGTAGTACTATCTATGATGATAAAATTAGTATCAATTAAATGAAAATCAATTTTAAGTATAGAAAAACAAATTTTATTTAAAGCAATTTGAATGAATTTTCATGTATTAAGTTCATTAAACAATTTTAAAATTACTTTATATTATTTTTATTATTTAAAATATGGGACTATTCATTAAGATTACAATAATAATTAAGTCAAAATAAAATAAAATATATAATTTTATTTTATATAAAAAGCTATAATATGTATATGTATAGTTCAAATTATATTTTTATAATAATGTGAATATTATCACAATAGATAACTATCGACCTAGTCCATTTAGCGTACATGTTATGTAATATATAATAATCAACTAATTACACATACAGGGTGATTTTTAAAAGTATCCACCCTGGATATCTCAGAAAATTAGGACAAAACAAAAAATCCCGGAACACGTCAATTTCTATTTCGAGGGACACGTCTTTTGACAAACAGTTGCCATGTGCGTCACATTCCCCATCCCATTTTAAAAATTTTAAATGCAATGACACACTTTGTGTCACCTCATTTGAAAGGTTTTTATGTCAATAATTCAGCGGTGTCAATTTTTATTTAAATAAAAAGTTTAAATATGCTAAATATCAGAAATAATTATTTCTCAAAATAATATGAAATACGCAAATATTTAAAAACTCTGAAACATGTTAATGTTTATTTTAAAGGGGAAGTCTTGTGATATACAGTTGACATGTCTGTCTTTTTCTTCCTTTCACTCAAAATAGAAATTGACGTGTTTTAGGATTTTTTGTTTTCTCCCGATTTTCTAAGATATCCAAGGTGGATGCTTTTGAGAAATAGAGTATAATATAGACTTCTTATAACAACATCTATTAATTTACTGGACGTCCAATCACTCAAACATAATACTTTGTTAGTTAAGTTAAAATTGATTCACAAATATATTTATATTATATATAGTATAATAGTTAATGTCAATTCACATAAAGGTATTCTTGTTATATTATTATTATTATTGTATGATGCTTAAAAAAAATGGTTTAATAAAATAATGAAATAGAAAAATGTTAACATAATTATTATTATAAATAAAAATGGAAAAAAAAATTTTAAGTATCTATCTATTTTTTGTATCTTACCTGCCGTTATTATCCGTTGTCATACAAAAACTAAAATGTTTAAATAAATTAACAACAAAAATCTGCGAATATTTATTTTATACAATCAATTTGCATGCAATGTAGTCATCATTCAGGATTTGGTATATTTTTAAGGTCAATAGATTCGATTATCAAATGTATGACTATATCGTGCATAAATCGAGATGAGAAAAATCAACAAAGGAACAAGAAATCCTTCGATGACCATTACCAAGGAGAATGGAAATCGATATTTTTTCAATATGATTATATCGTGCTTCCTCTTACTCGCTTGGGCGGGGAAGTAAAACCAATAGTGAAAGTTAAAGAATTTAAACTGGTGACAAAGAGAGGATTAAGATTAACAAATGGTAAATACCTGATATATTACATTATTCTGTTACATAAAACGTGTGAGATTTGATTGCAGACAGTCGTGATGAAAGAAGAAGAAGTGAAGAAGAAAGAATTGGATCCTGATGCAACGAGTTACAAGGAAGTAAATCGTCTTAGTGAAAGTTGCTGATTCCATTGGTATTACATAGATCCGGATATATTACATGTTTTAATGCAAAATGTACTATACTTATTGAAGTAAATGTAATAAAAGAAAAAGGGAAGAAATTATTCATTAGTATTTCTACTTTGCTTTAATCAAACATGACAAATTGCATATAAAAAGTATGCATACAAGAAATCTAATTTAAAATTAAATTTAAAAAAACATGAAAAAAAATCTAATATAGGGAGACGGGGTAATAAAAATAAAATGAAATTGCAAATTTTGTTGCAATGACAGCTTTATCCATAGAATTGTATTATTATCATAAAGAATATCTCATTTTCTTTTTATTTAAATTTCCTTTTTAAAATATTATTTAACGTCGACTTATTTATTCTTCTTTTGTAGGGTAATGGCCAACCCGAGAGACAAACCACACCTGGGAAATTTGTAGCAATTCAAGAATTTTAAACTCAATATGATTTTTCATTTGTATAAATAACAACAAACTAAAAAGAAGTTGATCGTCTTTTTAAAAATGTTCATAGAAAACGATTTTGTAAAATAAAAAATGCCGATGCAAAGCAGAAAAAAAGATGTTTATTATTTATTTATTTGACATTTTGTTATTGATATATTTATTTGTTAGATAATTATTATCAATGGTTTAGAATAAACAATTTAATTTTCTTTAATATTGATATTCTACAATAAATCATTCTTATCTAACTGTTAGCATGAAAAGCATAAAAGTGATTTTTTAATTATCCTGTGGGTTTTCGATTATCTACAATCTGCAAAACATAATTAACTTTCCTTACTTAATATTTTGTAAGTTAGTTAAAAATGTTATTTGAGAGCTAGAAGTGCATAAGCGTAAAAGGTTGCATTCTATTAGCATTGGCGGAGCGTGAATCCCCGCCAGCAACAAATAAACTGTGTTTGATTACAATATTTCAATTTGTAAACTAATTTTTAATATTTTAATGGTTTAACACTATACGGTGTTCTTCAGATTAAACGACAATCACAAAAGTTCAATTGACAACAGTCGTATCTGCTATTGATGCGGGCCACTCGGAATCCCGTCAAAATCCCGGCAAACGAACAATACACGACGTCAAACAATCTGTTTCCGAGCTATTAAATAGTAGATTGGAAATATAACTTAGTTAAAGAAGTGGATATTCTGAGGCGCACAGAATGAGATAAAGAAAACAAAATTAAAATTAAAGCAAAGAAAACGTTTAGTCTGTTTTTCCTAAATTTTGTTGGAGGTTGGAAATGCTTGTGCAATTAAAAACACCTACTTAGTATCTGAAACAAATAATCACCTTTTGCAGAAAATAGAGAATGGGAAGCCATTCAAATGTATCTAATAAAGAATAAGAAATTGGCGTTGGTCACTCTCAACGTAAAAAAATGCTCTTAACTATGTTCTCTGAAAAAAAGTACTAGTTCAAGAACATGTTTCCCATTATCTTATAGATATAATACTAGAGAAATTAAAATGGCATTTTGAGTTCCACAAAAATTGATTTTTGGCTGAGGAATATGTGATGTATAAGTCTTAGCAACGGAAAATGTATTATTATCATTGATGCTGACTTGGCGGTAGTTATTATTGCAAAACGCAGGAAACATTAATATACTAGCTGAATGGGAGCTCACAAAAATAGAGAGATGGTTAATTAAAAAAGTAAAAATGCAAGCCCTTATACTAACAGGCAATTAAAACTTAAAAGAAGCAAAGTAAAAGTATATATTGTAACTAAAAAGCTCAAAGTCCGTAGGTTTAATTTCAGTTTGCAACTTAAATTTGTAGAAATACATTGCGCGGACTTGGATTAATGTAGTGAACGTAATGAATACGGTAAGCAGGCTAATGTTTAACATAAAAGGCACAATGTCGGATAAAAGAAGATGGTTGTAGTCTATAATTTTATACAATCCAACAATATGTTTTGGTCTAATGGCGAAATCTTTAGACAAAGGCAGCGTTTACTATTTAAGTAAATAGCTTAGTTGCTAAGCATTAGCCTAACAAGATAAAGGTAGGGGACTTGAACTCCAAAATGTGATTACATTTAATCCCTCTATCTATCTATCAATGATTTGAAAGTCTCTGTATAAGCCGTTGATCCTATCAAATGCCCAGTTACCACAAGCCATCGGCTTACTTAGGGGCAATAATGTAAAACATAAAAACAAAATAAAATAACCAAAGCTATAGCTAGTGCTTACCAAATCTTCTCTACACGTGCCGTACTAACGATGGCGGCAGCAAGAGTCATACGTATCCATCTGCTCAATGGAAAAACAATTATACTCCCAAAAAACAAAACAAAATGGGAAACAAACCAAAGTCGGTAAATTCTTTATTATTTATGATAAAAGACCTTACTGCCGACATCATCACCAAGAAACTAATTAGTAAAATTTGTAGTATGAATTTTTTCCACAATTTTTTCTTCCGGAATTTGAAGTTAATTTGTTATGCATATTAATGCAAAAACTAAGCTGGGTTGCATAACAATTTTTAACTTGCCGTTTGATAAATAAGACAATCCAATATAAAATTCTCTTATTTTGATCAAATAAATATATTTCTAGTTTTTGCAAAACTAAAGACTTCTACATACCATCCGTAGAAGGGTCTAATTGAATTGAAACTAGTAATGTTGTGGTCATAATATAATAAATATGGTGCCCTGCTATAACATGCCAGCACTCACAAATAAGAGTTTTATATTTTTACACCACAAATCTGGTTCAATTCTCCTTTATCAAGAAGTACGATCCGATTGGTATCAATAATTTTAATAAAAACATAAAAGAGTTAATAAACATACTTTGTGAAGTTAACATTTTAATTATCAGCGCAATTAATTTAAATTTATCTCAATCACACAGATAGTGACAAATGTTTCTTTAAGAAAATAAATTGGCCGATAATAATAAAACTGAAAAACATTTTAAATAAAGGAAAATGAATTTCCGTACAGTAAATATAAAACAATTAATTCAATTAAAATAAAACGTGATTGTGTAATTGTGTTTATTATTAAAATGTTGTTGGTAATTAGATATAGCAAGAATATGATCTTGATTAATTACCAACCCACCGACACTATTTGTAATAATAGATTGTTATACTTTATTATGTAAAATATAACTTGATTTAACACACCATGTTTATTCAAATGAGCAAAAATTTCTGCTGATTTTGTTGTAATTACATAATGCTAACAATTAATCGTTTATGGATCAATTGAGCTAAGTCTATTGATGACACGGATATGTGAATACATTATTTATTGTGACTAATACAGGACAATTTGAATGCAACGCAGTTTCAAGAAATTGAATACTTTTTATTTTAATACAATGTTGATCAAATTTATCAATAATATTCAGTTCGTTAATTGAAGCAACTTATAATCATGATGCATTTAATTTACATGCCCACTATTTTTAATTTGTTTAATTCGATCCTGCTTAAGTAATTAACGAGTCGGCGGCTATGTTTTTAGGATACTGTATCTATACATACTCAGACATATCTGTAATTGATATTACAAGTACCAAGGCGCCAATTTGTGATAATCGAGCAAGTGTTATTTATACGAACTTTATATTAAATCGATATTATTGCGTATATAATATGTGCATGCGCTCTTAATATGGAGAGAGTAGTGAAGGTGCATAATAATGACAATGATGCCTAATTGGAATGCTATTTTATGTTAATGAGTTGTTTGTTTTTATGGAAACTGGACACACCTGAATGCCTCCCGCACGTGAAAATATTTATAAATTTTATTAAGCGGATTTTCATGAAAATATTATAAGACTTGTTATGATATAATAAAACCAAACATTTCCTTTTAAGTAAAAAGCATGATTTGATGACAATATAAGATTCAAATAGTATGTTACTTTATATGGACGCGCATGAAAATGCATGCGTATATACTTTTAGTTGAATGTGGAATAAATATATTAATTTTAAATTGCTCAAAAGTGAGTTGGAAAGTCGTGCGATAATAAAATATTATAGAATGCAATTATTTTTGTATTGTAAAAATAATTGTAATGTCATGTAAGACATATTATTATTAATTATATTATATTTGCTAATAGAATTGTCCTTGCAAGGACGTTGTGATATGAGTAAGCAAAAGAAACGCGCATAAAGTGTGACGAAAACGATTGTATATATTTTATTGTACATATTTAATGGCTTATGATAATTAGTATTTCTCGCCTCTTGGTGATTTAACAATTATTACGAATGTATTACCGCTATTCAAATGGTTTTTAATTTTAAATTAAATATCGACAAATATTTTTAAAATAAGTTTATATAAATAACAACATAATTTTTAATAATATTGTTGTTTTAATAAAGTTGATTAAATTCTTTAATTATTTTATATATTAATAACTAAAATATATTAAGTTATTTCAGAAGATGAAGTTATGAAAGCAACCAATAAGTATGAAGTACATAATTACAAAACGGGTATAAAAAAGGTCACGTAGCACAGGATCACATTTCTACACTATGGAAGGAAATTGAAAAGACTATAAGATCATCAAAACTCACTCTACAAAGCTTATATTAACCTTGCAAAAAAATTTGATAAAGTTATAAGAAAAATAATGTAAACAATGCCAATTAAAATAAAAATTCATAAAAAATTACTGAAAGAAATAAAAAGTTTATACAATACAACATTGAATAAGGGCTGAAATTAAGAGTTTGAGATAATTTGTAATAACAGTTAAAGACAAGAAGGAGTACTAAGCCCTCAATTCTATAAAATGCTTTTTAACAGTATACTAAACAAAATAAAGAATAATACAAAAAATGCAATTAGGATATTATAATAAAAAAACATAAACGCGTGAACTTTTGTGTGTGTGCTTTTGCGGACGACCGCTTTACTAGCAGATAAGGAAGAAATATCCATGCAAACAAATGCGTTTAGAATAAAGCCATTTGAAAGCACAATACGAAAACAAACATTAAGTAACAAAAGCAATAGTTATGGTTAGGGAAAATATAAATACAAATATAAGAGTAAATTAAACAAAATTGAACAATCTAAAACATTCATATACTAAGGTGTAACTATAAATAGTAAAGAAAACTTCAACAAACAGATCAACAGTAACAAATGCAAGTAACAAATTAAAAAAAAAATACAACAAGAGTTGCTTGTTACAACAAAAACAAATATCAAATAGTAAAAAATAATGTTATATAAGACAAATATACAGACCTGTACATGTGTGGCACTGAAACGTGGACATTAAATCTAACATCAAAATGCAAGCGCTATTTTGTTTATTTTTATTTGTTTATTTTTTCTTTTGTTTTGATAAATTGATTTTTTTATTACGTTTTTTATTTGTTCAAAAATTTTTCAGTTTTTCTTATTTTAACATTTTATTTTATTTTTAATTGTACTTTTTATTTAGTTTTTCTTTCATTATTTTGTTGGTTAGTGTGTTGACTGCTGTTCCAGAGATACAGGGTTTAAATCCGAGTAGTAATTTGAAGGATATATTATTTTGATTAATTTACTGATTTAGTTTATTGTTTGTTTGCTTTTTGTTTATTTTTGGTCAGTTTTTAAAATTTATTTTTTTAATTTATTTAATTTGTTTATTTTTATATATTGTTTGTTTATTATTTATTTTTTTGTTATTTTCTGTTCTTATTTTTATTTAAATTTATATTTTTTATTACCTTTCTTTTATTTTGTTTATTATTTAATTTGTTATTTTCATTTGAAGAATACAGTGATTAAAAAGTGTGCTTTGCAGACTACTTTATCTTACTAGCATAAACTTAAGAAAATATGGAGGCAAACATATGCATCTGGAAAAAAAGATTTAGCAAGCACTTGATAAAAATAAACATTGACAAAACAAAAGTAATGGTTATTATTTCAAAAGAAAACATAGAAAACATATAATATAGAATTAAATATAAAAAAGAACAAACTAAGACATTCAAATACTATATCAATAAATAATAACAAAAGTCTTGACAAAGGGATTAACAGTACAATTCAAGTAGCAAACAAAAGTTTCTACGGAATTAATAAAACAATCTTTTCAAACAAAATTACAAAAAAAAAATGTTATTCAAAACTACAGAGATGAACTATTATTGACAGTAAAACTTGGAGACAAAAAAAGAATTAAACGTAAGCTGTAGAATTGAGATTACTTACAAATGTTGAAAGCCAATACAGAATTAGAAATAAAGAAATGCAATCAATAGAGAAAATGGTAAACTGACCTGGTATAACCCCATAACAAGGATACATAATGACAAACACAATATTGAGTTTCAGTATATAATTGAAAGGAAAAGAAGATAAAATTTACTAAAAAAACTGGGAAAACATAATCAAGAACAACTAAAGAACAACATCAAAACAAAATCAAAAGAAATAGCAAACGGGTATCTAAATAGATACAGGTATAAATAAAAAAACTTGTCATTCTTCAAATGTCGAAACTAGAGTCGCATTTATTTTTATTTTCAATAAACATATTTTGTGTTTAAAAACATTGTAAGTCGCATTTATATTTTTTTTATTAAATAAATAATTTTTGTGTTTAAAAACATTCTAATTCTCTTTTTATTTATTTCTTAACAAGAAGTATCACATAGTAGAAGTCGAAACCATTCATTCAGTAAAAAACTATTTGGCTTGGGAACGCAAACATCAAATCAGATTCAGCCGGGAACGAAAAAAGGTGTTCAAAATATTGAAAGGTTTATAAAAATAAAAATGTAACCTTTATGTTGACTGGGTATATTTCAAACTTCGGATACTTGCTGATAAGGAAAAACCGATTCGGTTGGTTCCGAACTAGTTTGAGAAAGTCAGCGGATGTGTTGGAACAACAAACTTTTAGTTCAAAATTTGTCAGAATTGTTTTGGAACACAAAACTCCGTTGCCGAAATAGAAAGTGTTGGCAACGGTAAATACTAAAATCCGTTGTTCTCTGTAATGGCTAATTGCTACGGAAGTTGCCCACAAACAGTGTAAAAGACAAACCATGGATTTTCGCCCCTGCTTATTTGAATTATACACACTCCCACATCAATTCCATATAATATAAGACGATAATTGACAATAATTCATAACATGTTAGGTTGGATCGGGGTGAGGCTGTGTATAATCACAGATATACAGATACCAAATCAGTGTGTTTCGGCTGTTACACTGTTTGTCGGCATTCCCTGCATCTAGTAGTCATTACATGGATTGAAGGTTTTCAGTGTTTGGCACTTACATGATATAAACTTACTACATTAGTAGTAAATAGAGCAGACAAATTATTTATTCAAATAAATCTTTGGTTCATTTTTTTCACAAATAATATTTTTTTTAAGTATATTTTTGGCAAACAAAATGTTTTTTTTTTCAATTGTATAAATTTTATTAGTGATTATAGAATACAACAACATTTTATTTATTAATGAAACTTCTAATAATAAATAAAATAAGAAAAATATTAAGTAAGTATATAAGCCGGTTCTTATAATAATAGCCTTTAATCGTCTTTATTTACTATTACATACAATAATTAAAAAGAAATAATGAATGTTTTCGTATCTAGCATATGATTGATGCGTTTTTAATAAATTGGCCTTCGATCTTTATTTCAGTCTAGTTATATCTAACAATATATTTTTTATTATCTGCAATAAAAATTATAAATGCTTGTTAAAAATGCATTTAATTCAATATGAAGCGAAAGACTAAAGGTATATAATATAATCGCCCATTCAGAAATATATATAATAACTTTGCTCTGATTGTACATTTTAAAAATAATATAAATGGCTGAATTAGTGCCAGAGTAAATTAACCGTACAATAATAATATAACAATTTTATATTTATTTGTAGTTTGGTATTCTAAAAAACAAATTGTAAAGAAGAGCCCAAGCAAATCAAATTAGAATATAAAGAATCAGCACAAAAACCATTAAAAATCAAGAGAAGCATTATAAAACATTATGCCAAAAAACATTCCCCTTAAGTATCTAATTTGACTATACTATTTATTTTGTAATGTAAATAGATATAATTGCAGTTGCACTAGAGCCATGCGCATAATCAACGAAATGATTAAATTAACGGTGAAATTGCACTGCAGTTTCTTCATTTATTATCGTATGTATTGCCTGATTTATGCATTATCACTTTCTAAATAATGTTGATGAGAAATATCTTCTACAATAAATTATTAAACCGTAATAATTTCTTCAATTTGCGTAATGAATTTACATTTTATAAAAAAAAGGCTAACATGATATTAAAGAAACTATTATATTTTATAAAATTAGTTCTCTACAATATTATTTACATTAACTTTATTAAATATATTTTTTTATATTCTGCATAAGGCATTGTTTTGTAAATAAACAATCTAAATTATATCATTTAAATATGAAGCATCCCATAATGCATTAACAAATTGCTGTTTAATTTTCTTCTAAACGTATTATCATAACAAGAAAATTGCATTGCGTTGTAGTTATTAATTTATCTAAATACGCATTTGCATGCATTGCGAATTTTCCCATAGTTTATATAATGGTTTACAAAACAATATGTTTTATGTAAATTCTTTCACCAATACCAGTAAAAATAATAATTCTATAATTATTTTTTATTATCTTTGTGATAATATGACATTCAATGGTGAAGTGTAGGTATTTTAATTAATTTAAGTGCTATTGAAAGTTATTTTACAAAATTAAATTTCTCAATTATATATTTCAAGATCAATATTTGCAAATGGCAGAAATTATAATTTTACAATAAACATATATGAAACAGCTGGAATTTTAAAACAAACCCGAGAATTTTCAAGTACTGTTCAACCACAAATCAATTTTCTTATATTTATACTAAGTAAGCGTATAAACATAACCTAATCAAATATTTTGATATAGATGTTTTCAGAAACTAATTCCTATTTAAAATATTTAGTAAAACTTTAAATATACGAGTCAGTCAGTATACTGACAATAAAATCACATAGGAAAATCTATCCATTAAATAAATTAATACGATTATTAAATTTTTAATATGGGAACTGTTATTCATTATTATAACAAAACAATTCAATTGCAGCCTTGCTTTGTTTTTTCTTAAATACTATCATATTAATAATTAAAAATTAATCAAATACATAAACAATTACAGTTTATAACGGTTTGTTAATTAACATAAAACTGTTGTTTTTTTCACGATATCAAATTGTGGGAAAATTGTAATTGCACCCGAGAATCAATTATGTTTTTCTTATCGATCGTAACAGATTAAAAAACTTGAATCTATTCTAATAAATAAAACTGCGAATTATATAGTTGACAACTATGTTACAAGTTACAAGTTCGGAGATTCAATTCTTTAAAACGGTGGTAGTATACCACCACCACATTTAATTTTTAATTTTTTAATTTTTTAATTTTTTAATTTTATTTGTTATTATTATTATTATTTCAATGTTTCTGTTTCTTTTTTAAACCCAGATACACGTCATTGTATATCAAAGAGAACATCATTTGACATATTGTTGACATGTGTTAGACACATACTAAAAAATGCAAAAATATTTTTTTTTAATTTCTAATTAAAACTTTTTAAAAACAAACAACAGTGAAATTCTGACATAAAGACTTTTAAATGCGGTATCACAAAGTAAGTCAGCCCATTTAAAATTTTTGAAACATCCTTGTTGGAGTGGAGGAGGAAGTCACAGACAGAGAATATGTCCAAAGATTTCCCCTCAAAATAGTTGTTTTGATTTTTCCCAATTTTCTGAGATATCCAGGCTGAATACTTTTGAGAAAACACAGTGTATGTAAAATAGCCAACATACATTTTTCCCGGTGCACACAAAATTGTTCTGTCACGGGAGTTGTCATTTATATCTCCCAATATCCACTACCACAAATTTTACTGTAATTATTTTCTAAATATTATAATTCCAATATTCTTTACTTTTTATAGTTTTCATTTTATTATTTTTATTGTTCACATCGGTTATATATATATATATATATATATATATATATATATATATATATATATATAGTTAAAAATATTTGTTCAATAGATTTTTCACGTAAATTAAAACTATTGATAAAAGCAGTTTTAAATATATAATACTTTAATGTTGTTGGATTTTATAAATTTAATTGTAATAAAAATTGTTTTCCCTATAATTATAATTTATATGAACTACTCATCCGCCCAACTATTATATTATCAAAAGATTGTATATTATCTTCACTTGTTCTGAATTTTATTTAAATTATAGCATTGTAGAAGACAAATGTCAGTTGTCAAATAATAATGAAAGCTTGTTAATGAGTGGCACATTAGCTGGGTCACATAAATTAAAAATATTGGTAATAATATTGTTAAATTAAAGATGAAAAATAATTGCTTCTTAGCATTTACTCCCTTTTTCTTTTTTAATAGCAAACCTGTGACTATTTACATGTTATGTTATACCAACACTATTATATGGAGTGAAGCCATGAACTTTAACAGACCAGAAAAAAGTAACATCGTGGTTGAAAAAGTTTAACACGGGCACTATAGTCCGCTTCAGAGTCATAGCACACAAAATATGAATAACAATATATCAATATAACAATATTGTTGTTCATGTTTTAGCCAATATATAAAATGGATAATTCAATCAATTTCTTGTGATTGGGTTTATGAAAGGAAACAGCATTATCAACAAAAACAAATTTGCTATCTTACCGTAAATTTAAATAGCTCCAGTCTCTAGTTTACACACACACACACACACACACACACACACACACACACACACAATTGTGTGCACTGAAATTCTTAAAATGTGCCGCCACTTCCAGACATCTCTTCTTAAATAAAAATTATATATTTTTTACATTTCTTTATCAATTAAATCTAGTCAGATAATGTGTTTCCAAATATTTAAATTGCTAAAAGTGTACCGTGACGAGCAAAAAGTTGAGAATCACTGCAATCTAGTATGCAAAACCTTTAAATAACTGTAATATTGACGTTTAAAATATCTTTATTCAAAGAAGGACAAACCTAAACTGTGCATACATTTTTTGTACCTACCCTGCACGCAGTATTTCCTTAAAATAAATAAATCAAATTATAATTGTATGTGTATAGTGCGCCCATAGATATTTGAGCAACATTTACGTATTAATCAAATGGTATAGCTAATATATCTATGGGCGTACTATAGTATATTGTATAATTGGGCATAATTCTTTTCTTTGATTCGTGTCTATTTAACTGTTCTTTAAGTTCTAATTATTATAATGCAATTAACATTAACATAGATTTTTTCTAATTTTGGCAATGCGTGCCAAGACAGTTGAGAAAATAAAAATATTCAATTGTTATTAATATTTGGTTGTTGACATGAAGAGCGGACTGACAACAAAATTTTGATGTGAAAAAATGTGAAAAAAATATGGTCGTCCCAACAAATCACATGTATACTAAACGGTTGATATGACTCAATATGTATTTGAGGCAGTAACATTTGTTGAAACTTATTATAAATCATACGTGTATAAAGTTTCAAAATTATATATAAAAGTTGTAAAGAGAACACTAATTTGTATAGCGTAGAATGGCAACTTGAATCTAAATAAATTTACCATTGTAACAACCTCAACAAAAACATATAAAATTGAGGAATAAATAATACAGGAACTACCATGTTTTTAACCATAAAAATTATTTATTTATTAAAAATAAAAATATTTTTGAAAGTGAGTAACAGACACAAACAAAAAAATACATTTATTGACTATAGACTGGTCTATAGCTATATAATTTTTCTGTAACTGTTACTCACTTAATATTTATGTTGCGTTTATTTTTATTTTTAATAAATAAATAATTTTTGTGGATAAAATTGATCATATTATGTATATATTTTTACATCAGTGCCCCTAAGTAAGCCGATGGCTTGTCATAGCGGGGTTTTGACCAACAGCTTATAAGGTGACTTCCGAACCACCAAAGACATAGTAATCTACTTTGAATTATGTCTTAAAGTAAAGTACTACATAGTATAGGTCAAAACCATCCTTATAATTATATAAAATTGAATTTATAAAGAAAGGTAAAATACTGCAAAATTGTAATGTAAAAAATGCAAAAAAAGTAAGAAAAACAATAAAATACATAAACAAAAGCAAAAACTTTAAATAGCGGAAAAAATAAAACTTGTGTTTTATTGAAATTAATTGTTAAACATAATAATAGTAAAAAAGCAGGCATTTGGGCATTGGTTATTGCGTTGACTGCTATTTCAGGACTCCCGTGTTCTATTCCGGGTAGTCCTTACCTGGTTAATTGACTTTTTCAGCTTAAGAAAAATTACATTCAGCACATTTACTTTTGGATAGGCAGGAAAACTGTAGGATCCGTGCAATGCCTGAATGTTGCACGCACGTTAAAGAACCCAATAATTCTGGTTGGAATTCGTAATCACCGACATCAGATGTTAACCACAATTGAAAACTTAGCCACTGTTTTCAATTGTGGTTAACTTCTGATGTCGGTGATTAGTTCATAGATGACAGAAATAGGCCGACGATAAATGAATAAAAATTTAAAAAGAAGTAGTTATCATTTCACACACAACACTTAATACTGTAAAAGATATCATATTTTCAAAATGTTCGCAAATTGATAGTATCTTGAAATTTTACATTATTTTTCAATATTTTCTCTACATTTTTAACATTAGGCAGCACGCATTTCTCATGTTTGCAAAATTTTGTCGATATTTTAGAAACACCCAGTTTATAAATTCTTACTTTTTCAATACAACATTTTTTTTATTTTGATCTAATTAATAATATTACATATTTCGTTTAGAAAATAATAAAATATCTAAACTCTACAAATCAATTTTGCCAAATAATTATTTTGACATATTACAAGCCATATAAAAGTCAAAGAACTAGTTATTTTTAAATAATGACATTTAATATGTCGAAATAATTATTTGGCTCATTCAATGAATATCTTATATCTTTGTGGAGTTTTAATTTTTTTGTTATTTTCAGAATAGACATAATTTAAATCCAAAAAAGGCCTTAAATATTGAACCACATTATTTTAATAAACTTAAGTAAAAATGAAATACATTGTGTTTATTTAATTAGATGAAATATATTGCGGTAATTAATATTTTATATTGCTCATATACTTCTTTCTAAATAGAAATATTTTTAGTAAACAAGTATTAATTTACAGTTATGCACTACGTAAACATATCCAGTTCTATCTGCATTCTTAAATTGGTATTCTAAATTCGATATTATATTATACAGGAATGAAATAAGTATTTAATGTCTTGATACATAGTTTCAACTTATTGATTTTATCCAAAACCACATTCTTATTATTACATAATGATATTTAATTTGAAACCACAAATTAAAATAAGGAAACAAAAATAAGCAGGAATAAGTTTTTGTATTATCCATTCATAAATTCAAAGGAAATAGCTATATCCATACAAAAACAGTAATAGGCTTCGTTTATTAAGGAAGCGCTTGAGTGCATTTTATTATGAGCGTAGCACTTTCATTATTACCTGTAGTTGCGGTCAAGAAAATGCAATGATGATGCTAAATACTGTTGCAATTGTTCCTAGAACCAATCGATTTATATAATCATAAAAATATCCTTCTATAAAACGATTCATTAAATCATAATACATTTCAATCTTTATGTGTTTGTGCATAAATAATCAATATGTGACGTTGTAAAAACATATCAAATTAGTCCCATAACTTAAAGCACCCAACTTGATTTAATAAAGGCAATTAAGGCTGCGTCAATATTTACCCAATAAAAATCATTAAGATCGTAACATAAATATTTTCATCCGGCCAAGACTTAAACAAATATTGAAAGCAGAATTGCAATTCGATTTGCCAGCATTACTCATACTGCATTTTTTATAAATTTTGTCGTCATGATTCCTATTAAAAACATCACATAGTGCATCATTATTTATATAATGTGATACTTGTGTTTCATTATTTAACTTTAATTACTGGAAATAACAAGGCAATATTATGCAACTTTTGGCATTGCGAGGAATCCCGAAGACACAACAAATCCATTAAATTGTTTCAAACAACTGTTATTTTTTATAAATACTAACATGCACGTGGATTCTCAATCGCATTACAATTAACTGTGATATAATAACATACTAATAAATTAGTCGACAGATTATAAGTCAAGGTGGCACAAACAAGATCAAATTAATATCTGCGGTTGTGGAAATATCAAAACTATTTTAATAAATTATATAAGTTAATAAAATGCAGTTTAGTATTTTACATGCCGAGTTTATTGGAATTGTATAAATGATTAACTTATTTACATGTTAAAGAAACTTTGGAATATGGGTGAATCACATGCTAATCAAAGAATGTCTGACTGCTAGTCATATGTAATGATAAGCATACTGATTAATGTTAAATTATTGACATTCCTTGTGTAGTAGCTGTTCTTATATATAAAACTTATGACTTATTTTAGCATAATTTTGAATTATAAAAATAAATATATCAATTATAATTAGTTAAAATAAAATAAAACAATTTACTAAGTTTTTACCACAAAAATATTTATTGAAAATCAATATCTTAACGACTTAAATTTTAACTTGTGAAGGTCATTATCAAGTCGAAACTTAAGTCGTTAATATATTGATTTTCAATAAATATTTTTGGGGTAAAAACTTAATAAATTGTTTAATTTAATTTTATAATGATGTACCACGTAGTAGCGGTCGAAACCATCCTTATGATTAATAAAATAGTTCACACCCCCGATCATTTATTACCGCAGAAGTCGAAGAAAAGTAACAAATAATTATTAAAAATAACTTTCAATTACCGGTAAATTACTATCCGTAAATTTGTTAATATAACATAGTAGTATAACAAAAACTACCAATGTATTATACTAAAGAAAAAATTTACTTATCATTTCAGTAATAACACTATTTCAAATTATAATGAATCTTGTTTGTATTTATGAAACCCTCAGTCGCTACTGCAATCGAGTGTTTATTCCGTTGAGAAGCAACTTGATTCAATTACTTTAATGAAGTGTAAGTGGAATGGAAACTCATAAAACCCACCCCCGGATATGTCAAAGTGGGATGATGGTGGTTTCTTTGAATATCTTTTATGTTTGTTCAATCAATGCTAGATTATATTTACTTACAAACTTTAATTTAGTTAAATTAAAATTAATTTATTTCTTGAAGACAATAACACTGTTTTTATATATTTTAATACATATTTATTATTTTTAAGGTGGAAAGTAATTCTTCTAGAATTACATAGAAGGATCAAATTAAAGATATTTTTATTTATTTATAAAATTATTTTAAGTTTAAGAACAAATTGGTAATGAAAATTCTGCTATGCAAACTGATTCAATAATGTAAGTCAGGAGATCGTAGAAAACGTCGTGCGTTAGTTGGTTCTATTAGAAATACAGCAATTTTGAACAACGAGAAATATTTTTACTATGGTAATAAATAATCACTCATTTGGGGATTATAAAACCCCGAATCAATTAAATCTTACATTATCGTGATATCTCCCAAAATAAGGTTTAATATTTTTTTGGCATTTTATTAAATTTTCTCAATATATTTTAACTAATTGCTATTATATTTTTATGAAAATATGCTACTTTACTAAAAAACCGCATTTTTTAAATATTACTAAGCAAATATTTTTTTGTAATTTTGATACTGGACAAATTTTTAGATTTATAAACATTTTTTTATTATTCATATTAAATTAATTTTTTGACTTAGAGAAAGAATTATTGTATATATATTTTCGCAACTTTTGATTTCATTTCTTAATAAATATTTTGAAGATTACAAAACTTTTATGGACATACTGAAAACTTTTCTATTGTTTTTATTTCATTCGGCTGTATTTATCAAAATATTTTAACATATTTCAACGTTTTTCCATATTGCTAAATTTTGAAAACAATTAGAAAGTTTTTTGACATTTTTAAAATATTTTCCAAAAAAAAAACATTACTCAATAAATTAATAACATTTGCCAAATATATTTTTACATTTCTATATCACATTTATTGTCTTCAAATGTTGACATTTTTAAAACAAAAATATTAATAGATTTTGACATTGCTAAACAGTTTTCAAAATAAGTATTTTTAGACATTTTGCAGCATCTAACAATAGTGCCGCAATTTTTTACAACATTTTCATACATTTTGCATCCATGATCAATGCAAAATATCTGAAAATGTTTAAAAAGTACATACTGCTATAATATTTTCCGAAATTTTTTTTTTTTTGTTTGCTTAATACTTTTCAACATTTCTGTAATGTCATTTTTATAAGCAAAAAGGCGAACCTAAGACATTTCTGTCAATAATAATTATGTAAAAGACAATATAATTTTCACTTTTGATGTAGTGATAAATTTATTACCAGATGTCAGCAGCTTCGCGCATTTTTACGAATAGTTTTATTAATATAATTTAAATTTAAATACGCATTTAGCGTTTTGCTCAAATTCGGCTAGCGCTATGACATCAATCGTGGGCTCAACATAAAATGACATTATTCAACTATTAGTAATATAATATACTATTAACACTACTGTGTAGATTAACTTTTGTTAAGATAGTACTTTTTACTACAGAAAAATGGAATTGCTTTTTTTAATTTTAAAACATCAATTAATTAGTTAGTTTTATTTCAGACGGCGGTATTATTATCAAATAAGTACAATCTCAAAATATTGACTGAAGTTGGTAGGTCATTTATAAATGTTAAAAATAAAAAAAAAACAATAAATATAAATCCTTGTAGTTACCCGTGCCATGTTTGTAAGAAAGACAATATTGATACCACGTTAGAAGTATTTACTATGTTTCTATTTGAAATTATAAATTTGAATTGAGGCGCAGCTGAATTAAAATTTATAATTTATATTATATTATATATTTTATAATTTTTAGCGGACATTTTTGAAAACCGTAAATACTCCCGAGAAATTCTCCAAGAGGCTAGTTTATAAATATTTTTTCCAAAGTTGTAAAATATTGCAATTCTATTCAATTGAATTTTTGAGAAGTAAAATTAAAATTTGTCAAATTTAGAATGCTTTGTTTGCGATGTTGCAACCAATGTTTGAAAACATCCTTGTAGTTACCCGTACCATGTTGGTAAGAAAGTCAAATTTGATACCACCTACACTCAAAAGTTTTAGTTACATCATCAAAAGTGGTTTTTAGTACATTTATTTTTTTTAATTTATTTGTTTTATTAATTTTTATTTTATTAATTTTCAATGCGACCAACAACTTATAATGCGACTTCCGGAGTACCTTTATAAATTGGAGCAGTTTTGTTACTTGGTCAGAATTGAAATAATCGACCCTAAAGGTCAAGGAAATGCTACTACAACTACTACTATAAGTTTTTGAAGTGTATTATCTTATTGTTTAATTTAATTAAAATTATAATAGTGCCATAAAAGTTCCAGGTAAATTTGGTCTATCAAAACTATTTAGAATCAATTATCAACACCAACCTGGCAAATTAGCATAACATGAAAATCATATTACAGAAGCATATTCTAGTTTACTACAAACTAATTTAATCTATAACATTTTTAAAATTGAAATGTATTGAAAGCTGAATAAGTATATGACTAGAAAAATTAAATTGTAAGTCTAATATAACTCTACTTTCTTTGCTTTCAGATTTTCTTGCCAATAAAAAACCACAAATTAAATAATTAAATAATTTTAGTGTTAGCTGTAGAGCCTAACTACACAAAATTGACTAAAATGTTAATAAGAAAAAATTTCAATGCATTCGTCTGGTGGGATATTTAAGAACATGTTTTTAACGTTAAATGAAAGTAATTCGTGTCCGACTAAAACTTAATTTTTAGCCGAAACCGAAACCATAACCGAATATTTGGCTCCTCTTCTAGTTTCGGCAAAAACCGTAACCGAAACCGAAACTTTTGTAGTTAAGTTAATATTTAATTAAATTGACATTGATAAAAACACTAGAGGGTATCTAGTGTTTTCTTTTTCTAGTTTTGCAACAGACTGTTTGACTAGATTAAACAATTATAAAAAACTTCAATTTATTAGAAATCAATTAATTTTTAGAATCTAATGTAGAGAGGTTCAAAATTATTTAGAAAGTAAATATGATAAAAATTTGCAAAATTTAATTTGAATCCATTAAAAAAATACTTCAGAAGCATTTCAAACGTACTGTAAAATTTCCCAAGCATTTCCCAAGATAATAATATAAAGCTGCATGTCGTCAAAAGGTTTTAGGAAATTTTGAAACATTAAATGCAGAGAAGTCAAATCAAAATCTTCAATAAAAATTTATATAAAACAAGAATTGTGTATTTTAACTAAAATAACGTCTAAAGTGGTTAAGCTACCGCTGGCTGTGTTAAAGTTTTTTTAAAGATGCATATCATTTTTATTTAAAAAGCTAGGAATGCTACCACGTTTTATACGTTTGGCAGTAGCTGACTCTAATAATTAGTACATTTTTGTGTTATTAATTATATTCAATAACAACATTCTGCAATAAAAAAAAATTAATAGATTTTAAATTTTTTTATTTGATTTTTTAATCTATTTTTATACCGGGTGTTTCAGATCACCCGTCTCAGGTTTATTTTGGAGAAACGCAACTTCTTACAACTTTGAAAAATAATATCTATAACCAAAGCAAACTTGAAAAAAAGGGAGTATTTACTATGTTTCTATTTGAAATTATTAATTTGAATTGGGACGCAGCTGAGTTCAAATTTATAATTTATATTATATTATATATTTTATAATTTCTAGCGGACATTTTTGAAAACCGTAAATACTCCCAAGAAATTCTCCAAGAGGCTTAGTTTATAAATATTTTCCCAAAGTTGTAAAACATTGCATTTCTACAAAAAAAAGCCTGAGACGACTGGTCTGACACACCCGGTATACTGTGTATAAAGGTCAAATAATGCCTTGATTAAACTTTTGTATACTAGCGTACGCAAAAGTAGCATTTTGAGCGTGCGGTAAAAATATAAAATCGCACGTTGGCTTGGCAACATTGTCGGTGTGCACCAGTAATAATTATCCTTCAAGAGTGAAGTTTAAAAATAAACCTTCAATCGATTGTTCTCGTTCTAAATATATTGTATGCATTTTTGAGAATTAAAATTAATATTTGTTAAATTTAGAATGCTTTGTTCGCGATGTTGCAATCAATTTCTTCAAAATCATATGCAATTTTTATTAAATAATGTTTTACCTAATTTTTACAGACGCAAGTACATAAAACTTTGTACAATATATGGTTTCAAAGAATTTCTCATGCTTAACCTGCAATATTTTCTCTTGCACCTTACATCCTAAATATTTATTTTGCAATTACAATCATTTCAAGCCATGTTCATTCTCGTTAAGCAATTACTTCAATATAATAAATAATAAAGTTGTGTTTGAGAAATAGTCATTAGTGCATTGAAATTTATTAAAAAGATTGCTTGCAAAATATGGGTACCTAGAAATCGTATGATTTTTTAAATTTTAATTTAATTAAAAGTTTTTTAGAATCAAATTACAATTAAAATGAATGAATGCGTGTATCTCTCAAAAGCAACCACTTAGTAGACTATTTTCAGAGCAAATTTTGGATTCAATGTGTTAAAAATATACTATACTAGTAGTAAATATTAATTAATAGGATTTATGTATATTAATGGGATTGTGCATCTAACACTTACAGATGTTAATAATTTGTCGTTTTGGTTATGTTGATTCCGTTGCTTATAGCCACTGCACTTATCTATATAATTTTTCAACATGTGCAAATTTCAAAGTTTGTGGAATTTGATTTGTCAAATATTTTAAAATGGCTCAATACGATCTGTTTATAATTATAGAGGAAAATAGTCTAGAAATCTATTATCTAATTTGTTATTACAAAACATAATAGAATTATTGCATTATTATAGGAAAATGATTAATAAAATATATAAAAAGTTCCGACCACTGCCAAATTATGCCAAAATTATTCTAACCACAATTATTCATCATCATAAATTTGATAAGAGTTCTTCATTTATGACTAATTCTATTTAATATTTATATTGATATGAATATAATAAATTATTCTAATATAAACAATATAAAAAACAAATTAAAATAATAAATATAAAAATAAAATAATTTAATTAAAAATGTGTTTAAAATATCAGTCAAAATATTAAAAATATAAAGCCTTTAATTATTTTGACTAAATTTTTTATAAAAATAAATTATAACAATTTATAGTCGCAATTGACTTTTTGTATTGTCATACATATTTTGATGGTTTTTACAAAAATTTTGAAATTAACTAAGTATTGAATGTTTCGATCAGTTGAAAATCAGTTAATAGGTCAAACTGACAATGTTTATTGATAATATATTGTGCTTGAATTATCGCCAAAAAACATTTAAAATTGATTAATCTGTTTGGATAAAATTACATTAACAAAATGATAAAATTTAATATCTAATAATTTCAATATTTTCATATTTATATACACAATTTATTTTTAATGATAAATATAATTTTTCAACATATATTGTTAAAACAACATATGGACGAATTGAGAAAAATATAATTAAAATAGTATTTACTCAGTTGTTTAAACAGATTATTACTGATGTGTCTGAAAATAATTTTAATTATCACTTGTGAGATATAACTACAATAAATAGTTAACTTCAATTAATGAATATTACAGAATTATTTTTATACTCGGTTCAGATACAGAACAACCCGCATCATTCCACAATAAATGCTCACAAAGCCTTTCTAGAATATCAATAACTCTCACAATTCTATAAATGTTTTATATTACGTTTTTATTATTTCTTGTTATATCGACCACCCAGATTAAAAGAATGAGTCTGCAAGTACACACTGTTATTCTGTAAATGCATGTTTATTAAGGGATTTTAACATTTTATCGTTGGTTTGGATAATCATATTATCCTATCATAAAAGTCACCGTTTTTAAAATATTTGATTGTGTTTGGCAGGGTACCGTAAGATAATGTTTTTTAAGCAGTTTAAACATGCATATGAATACAAACATCAAATTGGTATTTAATGCTATTGTCAAATTTCAAATTTTCAAATTTAGAAATATGCAATGTCCACAAAAAAGTGTGTACCATATAGAAAACTCTTTTAATATTTATTTTTCAGAAACTTTTATTATTTAGATAAAGTTGTGCATGTCTCAAACCTCATGCAGCTTCTTTCAAATATACCTACAATACTTAACAAGAAAAGTAATTTTCTTGTTAAGTATTCAACTTTTTCCAAATTGCTAAAAATTACACATTTTTTAGTAATATTTGTTTTGTCTTATTGAACAATCACAATGGCACAAAGGATTTATTTTTAGTGATATATTTGTAAAAAAAATAATTTTAGTTTTTCTATTTTTATTTTAAATTTTATTTAGGGTTTAATTTTAAAATGTGTGTGAAATTTTCAAGAACTTTTAATTGAAAAAAATAGAGAAATAAATTTTAAAGAAATCTGAAAATACATTAAATAGCTTGCAAAAAACTCCAATTTAGTTATCTAAATAAGCTACATTCACAAAACAAATAAAATATCTTTGTACAGTTACCTAACTAAAGAGATTTTTGAAGTAAAATTTTTATAAGCGCGATTTATATTCAAGAAAAAAATTATCGTCACTCTCAATTCCAGTCATCGATATTAACGCATGAAGTGCATATGAACTTAAACTTTGTTGCGAAAGAGAAAGAAGATAAAAAAGTCAATGAGTGGATGGATGAATGGAGCAACAATATCAACAAATCGAATTTGACAATCCCCGCTAGATCCAAAAACAAAAATGTGTTTTTTGTTGCCATGGTGCTAAAAGTTGACGATCGATATGTTTTTGTATTTAGATTGTCACCACTTAGGCTTGCTTTTACAAATGTCAGATAAATCGTAGAATTACAATCCTACGTATAAATGTATTCGATGACTTGTACCCTTGTTTGCTTTAACAATCGACGAATAACTAAACCTTCTTTAAACAAAAAATATTAGCTTGGTAATACTATTCGGTTAAATGTCACAAAGTGATTCATTTAACCTGCCAATTTGTTGTGAAATTTGCTAAAGTATTAGTGTTTATGATTGTGTGCACGCACTGAAGTTTGTTTTCATTTCTGTCAATTATGGATTCGAATGAACCAATAATTATAATTATAGTTTTCTATGAGTTATGTGACCTGTGCAAGACTATCCTTAGAATAACGTTATACGCGCTTTATCGGATGTTTGTGAAAGCTTAATCAACTAATTCAAAATAACAACAAAAACTATAGGGTTTCATTTAAAATTCATAAGGTGGCGTCGTTTCCGGAATAACCGGAAGTAATATTGACTTCACAAATATGTATATACACTCATATACATTTCATTTGTCTAGCTTCATAAATAACGAAATAATGTAGCCTTACAAATCGCTTAGGTCAAATGGTATACATTTTTTTATTAAATGATCTGTAGGGCTTTTTTTAATATAGTATAATGTTATTTTCCTTCTTCTAAATTTTACAGACTACATGAAAGCACGATAGCTACTCCACATGTTATAGTTTCTGCATTACGTAAAATCAATAGGAAACTCTTAAAATTGTATTTACGATCTATCAAACACGGATAAAAATTAACTGCAAATAAAAGTGATAATTTTTTTAATTGTCAAAATCATGTAATTTAATGAAATCAATGTAAATGCATTGTTAAGCTTTGTCAAATGACTTTTTTGCAGACCTAATATAATTTTTTTCCAACCCGTGGATTTTCTTTTTTATATAAAATCGTTAGGTCGTTTTGAGGATACAGATCATTTGGGAATGCTAGCTCATTCAACGAATAAAAATCAAGTAATATAAAGTTTGCTTAACAACTTAAACATTCATATCTGATTTGTTAATCAAACTCCGAACCATTAGCATCATAGATGGTTTCTCAACAGCTACGGCGCGGCTGCCGGGCACCGGTTTTTGACAGCACAAAAATAGATTTAATAAAATTAATAAAAAATATTGCAAATATTTTAAACTGTAAAATATGTTGTAAAATGTAAAAATGTTGTGAAATTTTTAAAAAAAATTTATGACTAAATAATAAGAAACATATTATATAGCGTTCTTTTTAAAGTAAAGTCTCTTAGGTCGTGTCACGCAACACAAAAGTTCACGAAGCGTCAAAACTTGAACGGCAAAAGAAAGAAACAATGTAGAATTAATGAATAGAATTGAGATGGAGCTGTAGTCACTTGCACTGGCGCTAATCAACAACATGAATATAAACACATTTGACAAATTAATTATTATTTGTCAGCGTCATATACATCTCCCTATTATATTATACTGTAAAACAATTCGGATTAATAATAATATATTCTGTAACAAATTTTCATTCTAAATTTGATACGAGTGGAAGATTCCAAACACGAGCGTAAGCGAGCGCGAGTTATTTTTTTTAAATTTCAATTAAAACTTGTCTTAAAACAACTAAGAAGCAGCATTTACATAACACTAGCAGTTTTGAAATTTATGGCAATAAATAGATTTGTTGATCATAATTATTTAATATTTATTTGATCACTTTTTATAGAATATAAATACATGCAAAACACATAAGAAGCAAGTATTTGAGAATGAATATTTTATTTCAAAAGTGAGAATTTGAATGATTTCAGAATTATTACATTTACGACCGACCGTTAGTCGTGGAGAAAATAATATTTGTCAGCATCTGATAGTTTTAACAAATTTGATCGAGCATTTTTCTCAGTAAACTTTACTACAAAACCAGTTTTGATAAGCGATGCCAGCTGGCTGATACGTTACAATTAAATTATTTAATTCGATTCACCTGTTTAATGCATACACGTGATTACTAATTTGTAATTTACACATATTAATCGAGCGTTTGCTTAGCGAAAAGTCTAATTTTGACAAGCGATTAGTTGTTTTTAAAGTTTAGTTATATACTGAGTAAAACTTAAAGGGTCGTTCACATACAGATTGTGTGTGGTGTAGTTGTAGTGCACCGGTGTATTGCAGTTGTATTCTAATACAATTTGGTCACGTAGAGATTAGTGTGGTTGCATTACAATGTAGTTAAAACACATCCACTAAACTTGTCATAGCATAACCGCCAGTCGTGTCAAATTTAAATATACAACTGAATCAAATTAATTTGATATTATGTACAGTACTTTCATGAACGCACTGATAAAATTTCTCTTTTTTCCAATCAAATACACTATCTAGTTTTTATGAATAACAAAATTTACTTCGACATATAAAGCATATTGACAAAGATGATAATTTTTGTATTACCGATAATAACGTCGTCGTATCGGTCGTATTTGATTGGTCGTTCCATCGGTGCGTTGTAGTGTAATGTACAACATTTCGACCTTAGCTTTAATATAACTGTCTGCACTAATCTGAATGTGAACGCTTACGTCTGTTTACGTAACATGAGACACGACCATACAACTGCACTGCAACTGCACAAATTTGTATGTGAATAATACTTTGTATTTAAATTTTCATGAATGTTGTTTTATGTAATTTATGGTGACCTTCACAATTTGGAAAAAATGTTGGCATTTTGATTTATAGGCTTTTGAAAATGGTTCCTCACCCTCACTTTGTATACTATTTAGTGGAGGTCGGCAACCGTTTAGCTGTAGTGTGCTACGCCACTATACCAATATAATTCATCAGAGTGCCGTCTTAATCCTTGTTATCAGAAAGTAATACTATATGTCTATCACATTGTATGATAAAGTTTTAAAGGAGAAAAAACATTTTATATTAAATTTATTTTTTAAAGATATTTACTATAGCAGTCGATTATTCCTTAGATTTATCTTCCAGATTTTTGCATAATTCCATAATTTTAAAGACGTTAGTTGGATAAGTTCTATTAAAAATTTATAAAAAAATTAAAAAATTGAAAATGGAATTATAAATGGATCTGGTTTTATGATAAACGAAATTATAGGCATATAAGCGTTTCAACGTAGTTTATAAGTTCAGCTTTGACTATGTTCGATGTAATTGCACACGCTCTAACTCTAGCAGATCTTTTTAAATATTCTAAAAATCCACGCACAGTTTAGCACTTTCCTTGCAATGTTAAGTTTAATTTATTAGGATATTTAGTTACATCAGTCAGAAACATCAATTTGCATAACCATTCTTCATTGTTCAATTCAGGAAAATGCTGTTCTTTTTTATTTGAAAAGTTGAATGTGTTTCAGATATGTCGAAAACTTATTCAAGACATTAGCACGGTGTGAAGCACCTTTAGCTACCAAAAACCTGCACGCTCCTCATTCTTTGGAGGGACCATTATAATCACGCATGTTTCTCATGTTTAACATAGTTTATGTGAGTACTAATGACCTTAAACCTCACAACTGACACGTAGTTTTGTAGGACAAATGGCTGTGTGCTATGCACATGCGTCGCAGATAATGGACCAAACCATTATTGAGAAAGATGATTGGCTTACATCCAATTGACTCGTATCTTGATTCGCTAAATTGCTGAACAACTGTTTAGCATTTTTTATAAAGATTCCATTATATATTTCCCTATAAAGGGTTTGTTTTTGACACCTATGCAATGGGCATCTGTGTAGCTGCATTTTGTCTCTTTAGGCTTTGTTCCACTTATTCCACAAAAAGCTATTTGTTTTTTATAACCAAATAAAAAATAAATAGCTTGCTTTGTCTCGATATTTATTTTCCATTTTTCTAAAAAGTCGCTTTTTATAATTACTTTAGAAAATAGTGCAGAGTGCCCTTGAGAACTTTACCGCTTGCCAAACCTGGCACGCGTGCAATTGGTTGCCAACTCCTGCTATACAGGCTGGTACTTAATGTTATGTACTAATTTTAATGGGTGATTCTTGGGCTCAGTTTAAATCAAAAAGTTTATATAAATATGTCGTAAATAGTATGATTTATCATATACAGAGTGCGGAATATTTAGGACTATATACAATTATATGGCAGCTATATGTAATTAAATGCAAACATATGCAAAATGCGAAACGCAAAACAAATATGTAAAACCTACAGAAACGCGCCAAACCTCATAGAAACGCACCAAAACGCACTCAAAGGTCCGCAAAAGTCACCTATTCGCAACAGTACCTTGTCCCCATAGTCCCGCATTGGCAGGAAGAGGGCATTTACTGGGGATTGCATTACATGTACAACAGGTAAAATTTAATCAAAGTAAATTTATCATTAGGTAATCGGGCGGTTGAGCCTGGGAACCAAATCTTGACGTCAGTGAGGGCGGAGGTATCTCTTATCAGTGACCTTTGACCTTTTTATGCGGTATAACTATCGCTATACCGCTCACTATCATGAGTCAAAGGTCACCGATAAGAGATAAAATGGGGTCACTAATCCCCATTACCTAAATTTATCGATAAAGTAAATTTCATTGGTAAAAAAAACAGATTGCGGGACATCAACGAGGAAACGGCCGGCCAGCAACAGCCCAGAAGACGCAGCAATTCGCCGATACCAAAAATTGAGATGTCGTTCTATGAGAACGACAACAAGACGCCGAAAGCTAAAGATTTCATTGAAGTACCATCGGTGAAAGACGTTTCCTTGTTGGCCGGTAAGTTTTGCCAATTGTAATTATTTTTTATGAGTAAACATCTGTGTCATTCGAAGATTGCAAATAATAATTATTCACAATTTTTTTAAATTGAGTTGAAATTATAATATTATAATTATTAAATAATTACTACGCCATTATTCTGTAGCTCAATTGGTTGAGCAGTGGACATAACATCTAACGGCTATGGGTTCGATTCCCATCCGAGGTGATTTTTTTAAAACATTTATTTCAAATGGAGTAGTAATTATTTAATAATATCCTAATCTATGTTATTGCTGTACGGTACTGGGTTTATTTACAATTGAACATAGTGACCAACTGTCAAAATTTTAACTCGATTGACACGGTTCATTTTTTTTAATAAACTAATCGTGGCCTGCTTTGATTAAATTGTGTTTAAGCCAAACGTTCGAACAAAATTATTCGTAACTCGTTGACTAAAAGTTGGATTTTGTTTTGTAGTTTGGCAACAATGCGCTCCGACAATTCGGATGGCCACTGTCAAAATTTCAACTCATTTTTTATTAAACCGATTATGGCCTGCTTCGATTAAATTTGGTTTGAGCTAAGCTGTCTGCAAAACAGCTCGTAACTTGCTAACTAAATATTGGATTTTGATGAAATTTGGCACTGTGAAAACGGATAATGGCCGTCTACGATTAAATTGCCTTTAAGCTAAGCGATTTACAAAACTACTCAATAACTTGTTAAATAAATATTGGATTTTGTTTAAATTTGGCAGCTGTGTGCTGATTATACCCTTGCTGGGTGGATGGATCGCCGTAGTATTATTAATTATATATGTTTGCGCCATTTGGGGCCATGAAATTGCGTCAGTGCTTCTGAGCATGCTGCTTTGTGAGCATAAGCTTCTACAAACAACACGATGTTTGCACATCCTTTGTGAGTACAGCGGCACCCAA
>JARJEC010017561.1:0-12550 GCA_030264575.1 Tachinus sp. AB-2021
TAAGAGATATTCAGTGCGCCTTAGTGATTTCCGCATCGCATTGAAGGAATGAACCGAATAATTTATTGGCAAAGAAATCTAATACATTAACATAATGCATATAGCAGTACAGTATATAAAGCTTCAATTTTTTTTTGTATTTTTATTCTAATAAAATTTTAATTTCTCGTTGTTTTATATTTAAGTATTTTTTATTATTATTATTACCTAATGAACGGTTGTAGCTTTTTACTATGTACATTTTAATGAATAAAATAACTTTTTATATATCTTATCACGAATAATATTTATTAATCCGGACTAGTTTTGACAAATTACCTGGTAATCATCATACGGTGATAGATATATTTATTTCTATCAATATAACGGTGATAAAAACAAATATTTGTTTCACCGTATGATGAGGACCAGGTAATTGGTCAAAACTAGTCCGAATTAATAAATATTTTTCGTGATAAGCTATATAAAAAGTTGTTTTATTTATTATATTATAAAGGCCACCATTCAATTTTTCAAAAAAATTATATTAATAAAAAACCTAAAAGTAAATAAGAAACTATAAATAAAAACAAAATAAACGAAATGGGCACTGCTTGCCCACATGACGATACACTTTCACTTCAACTATAGTGCCTCTTCATCGACACCGTACTATAATCACTAAATGATATTGGCATCTTTGTCATATGTTGAGGAATGACGATCTTTGTAATCGGGAAGTTTGGAAAAATTTTGTAAATATCGTGAACTACATAAAATTGAGACTTTTAAAACACGGGTTTGTAATAACCTTTGCACATTTATAAAGCTAAGTACAAAATGTTGTTGTTTTTGAAAGATTCAAGAGAAAAGTGCTATGACCTTTTTCTAAAATGAAGCTGGGCGCCTCCATGACGGCTCTCTTTGTCGTCGTTTTTTTCTAACAGCTGTCAATTTCTGTGGATATCAAAAACATTTCTTTCTCGAATGCAGGTATTAACGTTATTTAAGTAATCAAAAATATCAGCTAAATCACACCAAGTATCATTTTGTAGACACTGTACAAAATTATCTATAAATTATTTTGAAAACAGATCACCAATCCCTACTTACAAGAATTGACATAGTACGTTTCCCTTAGATAATTACCTCACTTCAACCAAAGGTAGATGAGAAACATTGAAATAAATTTTTCAAGGTAAGCTTTGCAATTTTGTGCTCATTTATCATTGTCATTCTTCTTATTAATTATTGCTGTCACTAATATCTTTAGCGCACTAACTTCATTTGGTACAGTATTTTTGTCACTACAAGGTGACCACAGCAACAGTCGTCCTAACGCGCTATTGGGGGTGCATTGGAAAAGTCAGAGTATTTGTAAAGTGTGCACTCTTTGACATTTGAAAAATGGGAGTGTATCTCTAAGAGTGAAATCTCAAGGTGAAATATTGGAGCGTCGCGACAAGACAAGAGAAATTACTTGCAAAATTACATTTTGCAAGTGATTTATTTCTGTTGTTGGTTTATTTCTTTTAATTTTTATTTCAGTCAGGTAAAGTACATAATAAATCTATTTTATGTAAAGATATATTAGCTGCACTTATTACAGCAGCAATAGATTTCTTGTTGTGTTCCATGCTTGCTACTTTGAGGATATCTGCCATTTGATAGATGTTTGACAGTAATGACAGTACTCCTTGTATATGTCGGCGTCAAACACTGAAATCAGTTAATCTCTGTAATGACTACCCGTTACTGGAATACCGAAATACGGTGTTTAGTCCCTGTTTATCAGAGGTTATACACACCCTGGCCCCGATTTAACCTGATGTAATTACGAATTGTTCAATATTGTTGTATAATATTATATTAGGTTGTGGTGAGGGTGTGTATAATGTTAGATAAACAACGACTAAAATATCGTACTTTTAGTGTCACGTTGTTTGTCGGCAATCCCCATAACGGCTTTTAATATTTTATGCCGCCATATATATTTCCAAGAGTTCAAAAAGTTATGACGGGTGTGATGACGTCACCTATACACTTAGTGTGCACATCATATAGTACCTACACTCCGACTTTTTGATAGCCCTTTAGATATTTTACATAAAAGACTTTTTGGAAATATCATATTTTATTAAATGATAAAACTGGCAAGGAAGTTATTTCAGCTATAACACAATCTCTAACTTTATTGGAAGAGAAGATTGAAGTCAAAGTGAGTGATTGTGTGCGCTGCTTGTAAACCAATAAAAGGAAGCTAGACTAACTGTGTAGAACAACTTTTAATGTCTGATTTAATGAAGCATATAAGTTGTAGTAATTTTAGGGATTTTCTTTTAAATACACCCCAAGTTGACAGTGAATGCCTTAGTAATCAAACGAATATACCAACTATTTTGGAAAACAATTATGCAGCAAATTCAAATAAATAAAAATTATTTCCACAGTTCACTCGTTTAATCATAGATGGCACTACATTAGATTTATATTCAGTATTGCATTACTTTTATGTTTATATACCGGATTTTAGATACACTTTTGTTAGCTTTGCGCAGTGGCGATATCGTAACCTATGAGGTTTATCCAAGGTGCGATTATTTCTAGTTGAAAACTATAACCAATACCTTGCCAAGTGGACGTGAAATACCGTCCGCAACGACAATTTTTGGAAACTGCTAGCGGGGTTGATTAATTATTTAAAAAAATGTAGGTATTTATTATTTGTCATTGCCATTTATGCATTGTAGGATATTATGTATCGATTATTGGTTCTGCAATTGCACATTTTTAATTTAATTAAAATATTAGGCTACAAGCATACACACTCGCTGAATTCTGATTTCAATTTTTATAAATTAATCATCAGCGTTGTACATTGTTCGTACATACATAGAGCCATGTAATAAAAAATAAATTGTGCGAAGAAAAGTAAGTATTATTGTAAAACGATATGTGTAACCTAGTTATTTTGTTTTACAATAATACATTGTTTTTACTTTAAAAATTCTCATTATGCAGGATTTGAAATAAATTACTATGTTTTTTATCACAATTTATTTAGTCACACCGTGACTGCAGTTTTGACAGAACCTCAGTCATGTAATTCATGTAACATCTGATGAAGACTGAGGTTTCGACTGCAGTTTTGACTGAACTTCAGTCATGTAATTCATGTAACGTCTGATGAAGACTGAGGTTCAGTCGAAACTGCAGTCACGGTGTGACTAAATAAATTGTGATAAAAAACATAGTAATTTATCTCAAATCCTGCATTATGAATTATCACTTAGTAACCGACTGTTACTAAGTTATAATTCATCGACAATTCTATTAATTTTTTTAATTCTCATTATGGTTATGTATGTTTGTTTATATTTTACATCATTGCCCCTAAGTAAGCCGATGGCTTGTCATAGCTGGGTTTTGATGGGACCAACAAGCTTATAAAGTGACTTCCGAACCACCAGTGGATTGAAAGCGGGATTAAAATTGGTCACATTTTTGGGGTTTGAACCCAGGACCTCTAGCTTGCTAGGCTAGCGCTTTGCAACTGAGCTATCCACTATACTAAATGTAGCACACATTAACTTTATGAATTGTTAGTTTATTGGGGTGAAATAAGATTGTTTTTGCATATTTTTCAACCAATTTACTCTCGTTCTTAGTGCTTATATTCAACTATTTAATATCTTTAAATGTTATAATGCAATATAGATAATATATTTAGTTGAAATTGCTACACTAATTTCAAATTGGGTAGTACAGGTGAAGTATAAACACGCCATTACATACATTTTATTGCATATTTATCGCCATAACCATCCTACACCTGTAGAAATTTCTCTTGCAGAAGAATTCGAGATGGAGTACCAAAACTGGAGTGGTGACTAAATTTCTATTGAGAATACTGATTTAACTTTTAATTATAAATTAATGAAATACAAAACAATAAAGAAAACAACCATATTTACGTGATGATGTATGATTATGACATATTATCAAGATTTAATAATAACCATTTCGAAACAAACTGTTTATTGCAAAAACATTATTTTAGAGAAACCATTTGCAATGTCATCATTACATCCTTTATTTTTATTTTATTTTTGAGTATGCTCAATGATTAAAATGTGTAATTAAACATGTTTAATTTATTTATAGGTAGCGAAATGAGATTATTCAAGAGGAGGTGTTCCGATCCGAATCCGCAACTCGTTAGTTTATCGCCATTATCTGATGGCGCCGAGGAAAATAATGGGATGACCACTTCGCTTACCGCATCTGCTCAAAGAGATACATCACCTGTTTCCAGTAAGTTTATAAAATTATCAAAATAAGTAAAAAATGTACATTTAAAACCATTTTGTTTATAAAAATAATTACAAAAAATCAAGAACAACAATAAATCGCACATAAGCGGTGAGAGAAATTCGATTTAAAAATATATTACTCGTCTCATACGAGCCTTGAAAACTGTTAAAGATGCAAGTGCAGTATTTAGATTTTTGAAATCCAATTAATTTCTATGGTGAAAGTGAATAAAACAAAATTCTATCCAAATTACTAAAAAAGTACTTATCAGCGCAGTCGGCATCCACCGTCTTTGCGAAAGACTATTTTAAATTGAAATTACCATAACAAACAAATGCTTCTCATTTCCGATTATTGTTTGTTGATTTTTATTTTATTTTTTAAATTACATACATTGGCAAAAAGTAAAACCTAGCTAAACATTAATGTGTTTGGTACAGCTGAATATGCAGATTTTGTGTATTTGTATAGATACTGTGATGGTAATGGTCTACCAGAACCTAGAGAGTATTTTTGAAAATTTTCTGATAGACATCAACCTTCCCATAGAGTTTTTAGCCGTACTTATAACTACATCGAATTTTTAACGAGGAAATAAATGTAATTGATGCAATATTGGATCCACACTGAGCATTAGGCGCATGACAATGCAATTTCATTTTTCTCAAAACTATGTATGGCGAACACAAAATTGTAAGCAGTTGCAGTCGCCTATTCGTTATTTTTAAGAAAAATGTTATGGGCCGATGATGCTCAATTTAATAGAGATGGTATTAATAGTACCCATAATTATCACGGAATCTTTTTTTATTAAATTTAAGCTTGTTGTAATTTTTATTAATTTTACTTTCAATTTGTTTTTTTTTGTTTGTAAGATGGCTCCTCGCCGCCCTACGGTTTCATATTCGCTGATATACACAATACGCGAGATATACAGCTTTTTTCTATCCGAAAAAGGATGTGCTTAATACGGTTTAACCTGAAATCCGTCCGCATTATGGGAATGAGCTCCCATATGGCTGATGGATTTGAAGCCAAAACCGCTTGAACAGCAGATAACGCACTAGTGGCATTATAGTTACAGTGATTACTAGACTATTATATTTTAATAAATAATATTATAAAAATAATAAATATAATTAGTATACAACAAAATTATTTGATTCTTTAATCCCGAGTTTCCCGAAGCCTGGACACATTAAACAAAACTTTCACTGAAAGTTTTGTGAACAGTGAACACGGCTCTGAGAGTACTGTTTGCCATAAAACTCTCAACAGTTTTATCGCAGCAAAAGAAAAGATGGAAAAGTCCATTTATTCTCATGTGGATACGCACTGGAGAGTACCTCTTGAGAGAAACTATCGAGAGTTACACATAGGTGGACACGTATCATTATTGAATATTAAAAATTGTTGAAAATAAAACTTAATATACTTATGGAGATATTTGTGCTATTTTTTATCATGTAAGCGGGGAGTTTGATAACTCTAACATTTTAAATAACTCTCAGTTATTACTACATAATCTGATATTAAATGAAAAAATCTATGACTTTTTCTTAAAAACTTATTCTAAAAGGTACAATTTACAAAAAACTACAAATTTATTAAATCGAATTATTTTATTATACATTATAAAGTTATATTATGAGTTCGGAAGAATATTATTTTGATTATTTTTTGTATTTATTTTATACATTTAATTAAAGATATAAATAATATTCAAAGTTTTATTTTATACTCATATGGTACAAAAATTTCAAATCATTTATTATTTTTAATTATGATTATGACAGATCTCATCACTAAATGATTATTAAACACAATATTTTTACGATATTTGCAATAACTTTAATCGCATTAGAAATACGATACATTTTTCTATTCAATTTATTCTGGTATAAGCTGATAAGTGTAACAGACTTTTTCGAATATTACTACATTTGTAATGTGTTTAACCGACTCAATCATTGCCTTCTATAGACATATCAAAAATAAGACAAGATATGAGATTGATGGTGTGGAATATGAAGGTAAACAATATGCAAAATATTATTAATTAATTAGATTATTTCAACTGCGCCAGACGAATTGATTGAAATTGTTGTGGAGTAATATGACTATTGAAATAATAAACATGTATCGAATTTGATATTAATAAATCAATTGGGAAGTAGTTGGTACACCATTGAGTTGCTATTTATGTTTTCAGGTTTGGCTACTTGGAGTAAACGTGTTGGTGAAAAATGGGACAAATTAAAACGCAGCGATTCATCCGAATTATTATCAAATGCTCCGATCAGGCGTAAACAATGGAGGCCACCAAAAAATGAATCAAATCCAGTATCACCGATAACACCTGATAAACGTATATCACGAGTTGAATCTTTAAGGAATTTATTTACACGCAGTGATAAATGTTCTGATACTGAAACGGACCAAAAAAGTGATACTGAATCTCATAGCAAATTTTTCAGCAAAGAACATAACAAACGAATTTTGAGAAGCAAAAAGAAAAACAAATCAACTAGTGATAATTTAGAGTTAACCGAACAACAATTACTTGATTATTTATCAATTATTCAACCCAACAAGCAAGAATTGCAGGATTTATTGAATGATCTAAACAATGAAGTTAAAATTAAAAAATCGCGCAAGTTAACAATTTTGAGTGAAGAAAAAGGAACCCCAAAGGCTAGCAGAAAATTTAGAAGTATGAAAAATATATTTTCAATGAGATCATCATCCAAATCAGACGATGAGAGTGATATCAAAAGAAAGCAAAGATCTAACAGAAGCGTATCTTCAAGTAGTCTTACTAGCCTAAATGACTTAATAATTAATTCCAAAAAAACCTTATCATTAACAGAAATATCTTCAGTAATAACATCAATGTTAATAAAATCAGATGAAAGTGGTTATGGAAGTGATTCAACAAGGGCTGGCATGGATTCGCCCAGGGGTTCAATTAAATCTCAAATTAGTGACTTGACAAGTACGCAAAAATTGCAAGATAAAACCTTAACACCGTCAAATTTTAATGTTATGGATATTGACGAATCTTTAAATTCGAACGATACTCCGAAATCGAAAAGAATTAATTTATATAAAGCGGATACTGACACAGCTGAGGAGGACGATGATGAAATCGATTTTCCGACATTGAAAAAGCAACGCCGATCTACTATTCGGCAATCATCTCGTTTGAAACGTCCTAGATCTAAAAGTGGTGAATTGGAAATGGGATTGAACAGAAAAAAGAGCTCAAGAATATTCGGTAGCAATAAAAATGATTATTCCCCAGTTATAGTTCAGAAGCATGCTTCAAAAAACAATTTGGAAGAGATTAGTCAGAATTTTACAAATCAGTTGAATAAATTAACCATAGATAACCGTACTTCTATAGCATATCCAACTTCGACAATCAAATATAAAGAATTAAATAGACAGCCACTTTTAGAAAAGGAATATAAATGTGTAAGATTACGATTGGACGATGATGATGATATGGGAATTTGTATTGCTGCTAAAGATCCCTTGCAACAATTAACTAATTATGTTGTATCTGAAATCATTCCATCATCCGCTGCTGAAAGGTAAATTTAATAAAAATAAACTAAAATGTTTTATAGCATAAAATAAAATTACTATGTTACAGAAATGAATTAACAAAGAAACATAATTTATTATCTTTGTTAATTCATTTCTGTAACGTCTGATGAAGACTGAGGTTCAATCGAGACTGTAATTTATGCTATACTATGAATTATCACATAATAACGGTCGATTCTATCAATTTTCCTAAAATGTTTTATTTACTTATTTCAGTAAATAATATTAAACATATAGCTATAATTATAGTTAGGTGGAATTTGCAGATATATCAATCTAAATAACAATTGTATGAGGTGGTAGTTCACGCTCGCATATTGTTTTCTTGCCCATGACCTCAGATTTAGGATGAGGGTTTTGGTGTACACCAATGTGCGGCTTTCTTCTTACTACTCTCTCTCTCTCTCTCTCTCTCTCTCTCTCTCTATCTTTCTCTCTCTCTTATTTTTTTCCGAGTTTGAACGTTCCAAGGTCATGCAGTGCAGCACGATCTTGTTTGCAATAGTCAATATTGTCTTTGTTTCACGAGAACATGCCATAAATGGTGGGAGCGTAGAAGGATGTCTCTGTATTTTAATGTAGGACTACCAACGGTGGGCTCGGTAGAGTGTTATCTATAAAGCGGCGCAGCACAACACCTTTCTCATGCCTTTTGTAGTCACTAATGCGACATAATAATATTCCGACCATCACAAAAGTTGCACAGTGCATCAACTTCCAGAAGGTTTAAAAATTTAAATAGCAAGATAATCAGTGAAAAAAGTTGAAAGCAGGCATTTTTCTTCTCCTAATAATTTCTGCAACTTTACTTGCTACTACTGTTTTTATAAATGTTCAGCTCTTTCCTATTTTCTTTTTCTTGATAGACATACTTTTCAGCTTTCAGTTTTTTTATTATTGATGCTCTTGCCGGAAGAAGTGACAATAGCAGCATTTGCGGATAACGTGATTTTGCGTTCCTTTTTCTTCTATCCCCTGTTTTACTCACAATATATTTTTTAATTATACAATTATATGTTTATGTGATTAAGCAGATTGGCAAATATACCATTGGTTTACCAGCTCTTTTTATTTCTCTCGACACTAGATTTACTTTTCAAGCAATTTTTTATTTGTCTATGGGGTGTTCTTTTCATTTGATTTTCTTCTAACCCTTTCACTAGCTTTTACTACTTCTGTTCTTATTTGGTCCGAACCTGATTTCTTGTTGTAGTTTTTATGATTTTTTATCTTCTGTTGCAATAACGACTTCACTTTCTTCAACTGTTTCTGTTGCTTTTATAACCGTTTCATCTTTGAAAAACTTACTTTTTATTTAATATATTACACAATTTTCCTCGTCTTTTATTTGTTGTTATTTTGTATACCTTTTTCTGGAGTTCTTATCTATGGCTTCTAATATTATTTTTTACCATTTTTGACTTTTTCCGCTTTTTTATATATTTTTTTTTTCTCTTTTGATCATTTTTTTTGGTCTGTATTGTTCCTTTTTCTACTTTTCTTGCGCTGCTTGTATCACCAATGCGATTTTGTTTTCACTTCCGTCTTTTCCAAGCCATATTTTTTGTATGGTAACTGCTTGTGTTTATTTTAATCTTTTTATATCAATAGTTTGTATATAACATCTTTTTTTCTTTTCATGTTTTTGTTGTATTGTGTGCGCTTATGCAGACTTGTCGATTTTTTTCTGGTATGGTTTAGCTTACTTACCCCAGCTCAACTGCTGATGTTTGCTATGATTTTGCGGTAATATCGATGTATGACTTATCTTTTCTTTTTACTTTTTACGTTGGTTTGTCATTTTTATTACATACTTATTGCAGTTATTATCTCTTCAAAGATTTTGCCTTTTTCTTTCATTTTAAACCTTTTTTTCCTTTTTAAAAGCCTTTAATGTCTTATCTACTTAAGATAGAATTTTGTTGATGTAACACCTATATACTATTATGCTTCCAATGTACACCCACACTATTCTCTTCTTGTGTGTTACAAATATTTATTCATCTAGTGATTAACAAGTATAATTAAAAAGGAAATGGATACTACAAGTTGAGATTTGGTTTATAATTTTGATTTATTTTTAGGAATGGAAACATTTTTTTGGGCGACGAAGTAGTAAAAGTAAATGGTACAAGATTAAGAGGAACAATGTTGTCAGAAGCAACGTCATCATTGAAACCTCAAAATGGCGAATTGGAAATTGTAATATCCAGATTGAAAGCAGTAAAATCATCAAAGATTGAAGAAAAGTTTTCAAACCGATTTGCTCAGCCGTACCTGACATTATTTTCTAAATACACAGCCCAAACACCTGAATACATTCCAAATATAGGCCGTACTAGTCCAGGACATAAATATAACCTGCCAAAATCATTTTGTGATGACAAAATAGATGTTTTGAAAAGTAAAGATGATCAAGAAACGAGGGTTACTTTTACTGAAGATCCTAGTAAAAAATTAAAATCGCCCGCGTTTAAAAAACCTTTGGAAAAACCTAAACCAGTTACTGGAATGAGGAAATTTTCATGTTCTCATGTACCAGACACATTTGCGACGAGGAGGAGCAGTATAGCAATTGCAATACCTCAAAATATTAAAAAATTTAATCATAAAGTTAATATTAATGTTACGTTTAGGAAAGGGCCAGGTATGAAATCTCTTGGTTTTTCAATTGTTGGTGGTGTTGATTCGCCAAGAGGTGCTATGGGAATTTATGTTAAAACTATTTTCCAACAAGGCCAAGCGGCTGAAACAGGATTGTTAAAAGAAGGTAATAAAGAAAACTTATTTTAGAAATAATTTAGATAATTTAGCATAATATCGCCTCTTTAATTTTTTAGGTGATGAGATATTATTTGTAAACGGAACTTCTTTTGATAATCTAAGACATCAAGATGCGATAGCTTTATTCAAAAACATAAAACACGGTGAAGTCGTCATTGAAGTAGCAAGAAGGGAGAATTACCAAAGAAGGTCAGACTCCATATAAATGCAGCTTGCAGTACTGCACTGGCTATTTTCATTTATCTTTTTTATATACAGCTCGACCATTAAATCGTGGCATATACTGCTTCATGACATAATGGTCACATTTCAATTGCTTTATATCTGCTTTTATGGTACGGTCAATAATATTTAACTTGCCATTTATTTCCACATAAGTATGTGATACTTATACTCTTCTAAAAAATATTACCTTGATAAAATGATTTTATATATTTTATTAATAATATTTGGTGGTTTTTATGATGCTTCAGCTTTCGCTTGATAATCGCTTTTTAATTGATAACAAGTTGTGATAATTTATGATTTATTATTATTTAGGGCTCTAAAATCAAGATCTTGTGACGCCTTGGATAAACTTGACTGATCGAATTCTAACACAAAACCCGACTTATTATTATTTTATTAATAATTGACTTGTATGGAACCAATTATATATTTTAGTCTAACCAAATTTGTTGTGATATTACACATTAAAGTATTAACAATTAAACAAAAAATGTTATAATGAATATAAAAATGCAATGTAATTGTGTGCCTGATATATTTTTATATATAAATATTATTATTTTCTATTTATATCACTAAAATGGACGTAACTAATTATATTATTAACAGGCAACTACTAATTTTAGTATTAATACTTGAAACAAGTCACAACATGTACTATTTCTTCTTCTTTCTTGCAGAAATTCACATTACATTTTGATTGATTGATATTAAATATCCTTAATATACTTATAATATATTACCTATAAAATTGTATTGAAATAAAAAAATTTTAATATTTTTTTTGTATAAATTTTTAATTATTTTTAACCAGCCCACAATCAAATTACCTGGAGAGATATAACGAGTTTAGGTACGTTTGTTTATATCTGAAACACTTATTACATGAAACTTAACAAAACTAGAGGTCGCAATAGTCCTCCATCAGTTATTTACATTAAAAATAATCAGTTTAATTTATTAAAATAAGTAGAATGTTGGTACTATCCTCCACCAATACATGGTGGAGGATAGTATAAAACTAAAGATAGATCCGGTCGGTCTGTTCGACATTAGAATTTTTTAATAAAACAAAAACCAAAATTTGCAGATTTTATACATTTTTACATAGTTTTTTTTTTAATTGACAAAATTCTTCTTTTTAACATTTTTAATGCGTTTTTATATGTTAGGTATTAAAATATCGATCTAAAAGTAATTTAATTCAATTTCTAGGATTAAATTACTATGGAATTGAGCAACTACCTTTCTTTTTTTGTTATTATGTTCAAATCGAGGCTCATTTTGGCGATTTTAGAAGAAAAATTTACCACCACGTGTTGCCAACTTAACAAATGGAAACGAATTTTTATGCAGCACAACAAGAACGTACTTCTAACATATTCCCCAAATTTGCACACGCACACGCACACCAATAGACACACACACGCAAACGCACACCTACACGCACACCCACACGCACACCCCCACGCACACCCCCACGCACACACACACACACAGACACACACACAGACACACACACACACACAGACACAGACACACACAGACACACAACAGACACACACACACAAACACACACACACACACAAACACACACACACGCACACGCACACGCACACGCACACGCACACGC
>JARJEC010017562.1:0-18915 GCA_030264575.1 Tachinus sp. AB-2021
GAATCTTGCACAATTCTTTGCAAATTATCTGACTGTTGAAGATAAAACCAATTCCAATGTTTATTTCGTTGCGCCTTACATCTGCGCTCAATTTTGCGTTATTTACAAATACTCTAAACAAAACAAATATAATTAGTTCACAGGAAAAAAACTTAAGCAAAACAACTGGTATCATAAAAAAATATTTAAAATTTCTTAGTTTGATCGATATTCTGAAGTATTTCACAATTATTTTTATATATTTTTCAAATGTTTTGGAATATTTTGCAGATATTTCTAGATGTTTTCTCAATATTATCACCTAATTATTTTGAACTTATTTCTTTCATTTTGTTACAGTTGGTAATGTTTGGATAACGTTTTGTCACATTTTTTACTAAAATATAAACTTATATAATCTTGCACAAACTTAGAATATTGTATTAAAGGAACTACATAATACACATTTGGGGGTTGTCAAAAAAACACGTATATATTAGTAGCCGCCACTTAATAAAAATATAAACAAATGCAAAAATTACGAGTAAAGCCAATTTTAAGTTCAAATTTATATTTTTTGTAATAAATAAAATTAATAATTCAGCAAAAGCAAGTTTAAAGTATCCAAATAAATAAAGATTAGCCTTACCCCAACTGCGAGAGAGAATTCGTACGATGTTCCAAATAATACAAAATCTTTTTGTTTAAAACATTCTGCTCCTGCAGCAAGTCAATAAGCTGTTTGATACATTTTTTAATAAAACAATGGATAAAAGATATGTAGAGATGCTTCGCTCCAGCAAAACATGCCGGCAAACTAATTAATGGAAGCAATTGAAATTGTTTCGTGTAGATTGCAGCTGCAACTGAAATACCACCAAATACGATGTAACCACACGTAATAAGTTTCTGGTTATTTATCTTTTCCGGAATTTGAAAAACCGGCCATGCTAGTTTTATATAGCGTTCATCTTCTTTTAGTAGCAAACCGCTCCTAAGCACTTCGTCGGCTACATATTTAAGAATCTGAAAACAACAAATCATAAATTAATAAAAATCAATATCTAAAAATTCTAATATTGAGCTACGAGCAATTTAGTTCCAGAAATGTTTACAAAATATTGAAATTTTGCTTCTTTTGTTAACTATTGTTTTTTTTAATATAGTTATTAATAATCATTTGATTTCCTTTATATTCAGTGCTTTCTATTTGACTCCTACAAATTTACCACACACTTTCTATTTTATCTATTCAGTATCAGTTTCTTCATTTTTGACAATAAAAGTTAGTCAAATGTTGGTGTGCCCCTAACTCATTAGATGAGATGAAAATTAAATAATTTAACAATCAGCTAATCTGTCAAATACTTATTTGTGTATGTAACATTTTCACTTCTATAAGCATAGACTGAGACCATGATTTTACATAATATTGTATTCATAAAATTATTATAAAATACATATTTATTTGTCTTGTAATATAAAAAATAAAACATAAACAGGTAAAATTATTCATTAAAATCAATCAATTTAAGGTAATATCAATATTAAGAGAATTTAATATAGTTCATAACACTTCTTTTGAAAAATGCAAGGTTATGTTGTCGTTGTTTACGATTTTCAATATGAGTTGAAAATTGCTGGATGAATTATGGTTAAATTATATATTAACAATTTATGTACAAGAGTATATTAAGAAAGCTTCCATAACTTAAAAAATAAATAAAGCACAAAAGTCCTTATGCTATCAGATGACTAAAGATTCGATCGTTGTTTGTATAAGCTGTTAAACAAAATGAATAGCGGGGGGTACGTAGCACTCTAAAGTTGGAGATCAAATTATCATGTCATGCTTGCATACATTATACCGTGTAATTGTCTGTATGACCACAACATCCAACACAATGCAATAATTTCTTTAAATCCATTAAATATTTAAAGAAATTTATAATAATTTATTTGTAAACGTTATAGTGTCATTGTCAGTTAACCTATTAAACGATTAATTATGAACAAATATTATAAAGTAATACAATACATATTACCTTTATACGGTTTGAATCCGATTTGACAGGTTCCAAATTATACCCGGAATTTTCCATTTTAATATAAAAACACTGTGGTTGTCTCGTTAAAAATGTTACACTAAAAAAATTAGCTTGTTTGCTTCTATCTCCATAGCACATCATTTATTTCGTGTTTCTTTTATTTGAATCTACAAGCGCAACTTAGTCGCATCACCACTTAGTTACTTGCAGACAATAGTTGGGCGCTTGTAAAATAATATACGGGATGATTTATAGTACCTAGCTGGTACACGCGTAGCCTATTTCTTTCTTGAAGGTTTTATCTCTCTAAAGTAGTCCATACTTTATAGTCTATAGCCTATTCCAAGGTTGGAAAACTTTTTAATCATAGAAGGCCACATTTAAATTTATAAATAAATAGCAGGCCGCACACTTACCGTCTGCCTTGAAGTAGTCTACGTCGTGAAATACTTCTCCACTAGAAAGTTCATACATGTTAAGTAGCTTCCGAATATACCGGATAAAATGCGAGTTGTTTAAAATTGGCCAATTTTAAACAATTCTCATGTTCGTCTCTTGGCAGAATAAATTAAAAAATAAATCGAGAACATAATTTACATATTGTAAACAATAGAGATATTTAATAAGGCAGCAAAGAAGTATTAAAAATTGGCCACCAGACAAATTCTAAACTGTGACCAGATTTGTTGGCTGGTTTTATTTTAATTATTGTTGAAATTTCCTGTGTGTTTAAAGCTTGAGATAATTGTTAAAGTTAAAATTTTTGTTAGATAATCATTTTTGTTAATAAGATTCTCTTAAATTGAACAAACTGGCTTGGTTTTTACATTAATTCTGATATTTATTATTAATGGTAGACTTTTTGTCCTTGGCTTGCTAATTTCACTTCAGTCATTCTGTAGAATTTTAAAAATTTTCCCTTTTCCCGAACCCGATTAAAAATTCTCCAGATTAAAGAAATTTCCCTAGCAATGGCAACACTGTTACTGGTTGTCAGTCAGATAGTGGTTCTGTCACTTCTGTTAGTATAGGTTATCTATTGTTAGTGTCAACTGCCGACCAGGACCAGACTCGTCGATGGTAGAAACTGCAGTCCTGGACTAGTTATTAGGAATAGTTGAAATGAAAACAAACTATGTACGGAAAAGAATGAAATCGATCTAAAAACCATGGCCCAACCAAGCGATAAGGAAATTTTAACAAGACATGGCTACAAACTTTTGTCTAAAATTGGCAAAGGTTCATTCTCCACTGTTTATAAAGCAAGCAATGTAAGTATTAATTAAATTCAAGTAAGAAAATCTGAATTATCATTTGCAGGATGAGGCTGGAAAAATCGGTGAATATGCCATCAAAATTATTAAAGCGAAAGATAGCAGCCTACAAGAAGCTTTAGTATTAAAAACACTCAAACACGAAAATATTGTTAAGTATGTGGAACATTTCAATACGACATCGCATTTATATCTGGTAACCGAGTATTGCGATGAAGGCGATCTGGAAAATTATATACACAGTAAACACAAGCTTGCCGAATCACTAGTCAAAATAATAATGCAGCAGCTAGCATCGGCCATGCGTTATCTGCAAAATGATAATATCTGTCACATGGATATCAAACCGAAAAACATATTAATTAAATCCAAGCCACGGCTTACGTTCAAATTATCTGATTTTGGGTAAGAGTGAAATTATTTTATTTAATTTGTTGGTTTACTTTAATTGCACTTCAGAATAATATAACGGCTAAGTTTTAGTAGAACGTAACTGCAAAATGGTAATTTTTCAGAAGATAAAAACTATTTTTATGTTTAATTAAAGAATTCACACTTCATTCTTTGTTCTTATCGTTTTAACATACCATCTTATCATCTCGGAAGAGTTGTGTTAAATATATTATTCTAGCTTTATTTTTAATGAGGGTACGTTTTCTTATATGTTCCTAAAAATAGCAAATAGTTAACTCGATTTTTGGCAAAAATGAGTAAGAATATTTTTCAATAGACAGTCTTTAAATTTTGTATGTAACAATTTTACGACATTATTTATTTATTAATAAAATCAGAAAATTAACCAAGAATTTGTTAGTTACGATATTTATAAGTATCATTTATTTATCAATTTTTTATTTCTACAATTTGAAGCACTGAATAATTGCATCGGGAATGAGTGTCTGTGCACAAGTAAGAAAGAGAATAAGAGTAGTTAGAAGGAAATTTATCCACTTCCGCTTTAACCACTGCGGAATTTTAGATTAAAATTATGTCGCCTCGCATTTTGTTTTAGTTGAGAGCATATCATTTCAATGGGATAAAAATACAATGATAAGAACTCTATGCCTCGAATCAGTTAAAAAAAGAAGCACACACCTTTACTCATTTAACCGACTTGCTATCTTTATTAATAAGATACTCGTGCAATGGTTCTCAATTCTGGACACTGTAAAAATTTTATTGAATTGACATCAAGTTTAAAATTTTAATGAGTTTGTTAAATTATTTTGGGTAAATGTTAAATATAGTATTGCAGAAGTGATAACGGCCGAAAATATGGAAAAATGGCGTGATAATGGGACAATAGCTTATATGGCTCCGGAAAAACTGACTGGGAAAACTTACGATATTCGATCGGATTTGTGGTCGTTAGGTATAGTAATATTTCAATGCCTCTTTGGAAGACCGTCCTATTTTCATGCTTCGATTAGCACAGTAAAATCTTTAATGACCAAAGAAACCCTACTAAAAGTAAACACCTTTTTTGTGTAGTTATTTTGCAGTATTTGTATTTGCTCGATTTTTTAGATACCTGTCAATTCGCATATTTCTTCGTGCTGCGAGGATTTGTTGACCAAATTGTTGCAGTACAATCCTGCCAGGCGCATTCCATTCGAAGACTTATATAAACATCCATTCCTCGATTTAGGTAGAGTATTTATTTTTACTTTCTTTGAGTTTCCAATGATCATTTTTAATATTTATTAAATTATCCGTTACTCAAAATTTGCAATAAGAAATTATTTTCCGATGGTGATCTGAATTACGGTCCTGGTTTCTTGTTGTGATTATAAGATGATAAATAAAAATGACAAATTAAATAAAAAGTCAACAACACAAACAGAGAATAATCGAACAATAGCGTAGCCTATGAAACGCATTTTTGCGTAACGATACAAAACGCGAGAAAGGTCCACAGTATGCTCTCCCTCTCGTTAAACATAATAAACAATTTTATATGTTAAAAAAATTATCAAAGTTTGTAATCTTTTTTATAGATAATATTCCAACAACTGAGAATTATCAAAATATCATTAAAATGGTCAACGAAGCCGTCTCTTTGGAGAAGCAGCATAAATACGAAGATGCGATCGTTCTCTATACAGAAGCAATCAATGGTCTGCAACCGTATCTGGAAATTGAAACTGATCCGGCCAAAAAAGAAAAGTTACTAAGTAAATGCAGCGAGTATACACAACGTATTAATGAGCTTAATAAATCGCTAAGCACTAACAAAGAAGCAAGTGAGAAACTGCCCGATTGCTCTTTGGAGATGCTCATGCGGATGTCCACATCAACTCCAGGCTTGGTCACTGGTATAGATATAGCAAAATGTGCCGAGGAGTATTTAGCTGATAAGAATTATCAGTTGGCATTCACAAAATTGAGCGAAGCATTGGACGTATTGATTCCATTATGCTCGAAGGAACCTTCGGGGTATCGCAAAAAGCTATTGCTTGCACAGGTTTTGTTAATTTTATTTATGGATTTATTTAATTCGTTTTCTAATTTGTATTTTTGCAGGTTGATAAATGGTTGAAATTGGGCGAAGAGTTGAAGAAGGTAACCAGACAGACTGAGTAACGTGATATTTTAATAAGTGTTTAATATTTATTTATCATATATAGTCTATGGAAGATATATTATTCTTGTGATCTACCTTTTACTCTAAATATATAATGTTCTTATGTGTTGGCATGATATTTTGTACAGTAATTGTAGCACCCAATAGTATAATCTAAATGAAAATATTTATTTTAATGGATACACGTCTTTCAAATATTTCATCAATTTTGTAGTACTTACAGAATTTTGTCGAATGTCCAGTGACAAATTTATTGTAAAAGAATCCTGAGGCGTTAAAAAATAAACTTATAAATGTTTGATATGTATAACTGAAGTCAACTACAAAAATACAAAGAGTGCTTTGCACGAAAGCTACTGATTGAATCTTAAACGAACCAATCCGAAACAGATTTTATTCTCGATATCTTATTAGGTAATTAAGTGTCGGTATGCATCATTTTTAAATATAATTTAATAAATTGTCATTACGGGGATGACAATTTATTAAATTATATTTAAAAAGGCTCAAATAGAACACTTTTACATATAAAATTCATGTATTTTTTCCCCTAGAATCCTAATCGGGAATAAAAAAAATTGGGTTTGTATATAAGATTTTAAAGTTGACCCATTCGCAGAAAATTGCATAGGATCAGATATCTTCCTCAAAACCATTACTCTGCTGCTTGAAACATTTTTTTAAAATATAGTTTTGGGGACTTTACAAACACCCTGTATACAATACAGGGTGAGTTTATTTAGAAAAGCCTCCATTTTTCTTTTCTTTATTTTAGGTTTTTGGAAAAAAAAATTTATAAAAGTTTTATTATTTTCAACGTACTTTTTAGTATCCAAAACAAACACTTATAGGTTGACACGATCAACTTTTGTTTGTCAAATGAGAAGCTACTTTTTTAGTGTTATGAAAAAAGTCTACGTTTTTTCTCTTTCCACCGATGTATACATTTCTATATCAATTATTTGCAGAAAAAATATCGAGAAAAATAAGATTATAATGTAATGAGTGTGTAGTCTTTGATATTGCACATGCCATACAACGGTGGGGTTGGGATTGAATATGGAAACCTCGATGGAAAAAAAACTGAGAAGCTAACTTGTAATTGAAATTTAAAGTTTTTTTGTGCGTTTCAATATCGTAAAATTGGATATTTAAATTCATTACTATTGTTGCTCGATTTACTTTTATAGTATGTTACATATTCATTGAAACATATGTTTTTTTTGCATTTTTTGATTATTCAAATATTTTATATTAAAGGCAATTTTTTATATTTTATATATTTGTTGCAAAATGCTATTCAATGTATGTCATTATTTGTGAGTATCTAGTTTTTATTCTTGAATCAATTCCAGCAAATAATTTGTCAGTTTGTATTTTTTTGGAAAAATTTCATATTGAACTTAGAAATACCAGAACGTTTATTTTACCTCAATTTCTCGTCAATGTTACGTTTTTCGTTAACGTATATGGTGATGATATTTACGTCCAGTTTTATTTGATAATGACCAAAAAATGACGTAAATATGACGTGTCTTTGCTGACTGGGATGAAGTTGCGCGCAAATTTATATTTACATTTACCTCGATAAATTCACATTAACGAAGCTGGCAAATGTATACTTTTACCGTAATCAATCGGTTCCCCAATTGCGAAAGTGGAAAAAATAAGGTTCAGCACTTGTGAGCCACGTCAATTTAATAACTCTCTCAATTTCCAGACCCGTGATTAAATTACTAATTTTGCTCACTTGTACTAAAAATAGCTTTTAACATGCTTAATGCGGGAACACAAAGAGTAGTTTTTTAATTACTAATTTTATTATTTATTTATTTTTGCTAACGGTAAAACGTTTGTGGTTATATTATTTTTTTCACTACAAACTGCAGTAACAATATTTTATACTAGTTATATTTTTATATTGCACATACAATTATTATATAATAAAATACTTTTAATTACTTCAGACTATTAAAATCCTATTTGACAAAATGTAATAATCTTCTATTAAACTATTAATGATTAAATTGTGTCTCACCAGAGCTGGGCAACTACTCGCATATAAAAGTATTTAATAGTAAATACTTAAATAAATATTTAAATACGAAACACTTAAATTATGTAGATATTTTAATTATATTAAAATTATATTTTAATTATACTTAAAAGTATTTTAATAGTTTGAAAAGGTAAATATGTTGATGTGCCCTTTTTTTAAATTCTATAATGGTTTGGAGGTTGACTGGCAATTAGAGAACAAATTATAAATGAAACAAGAAGAAAAAATGAAAAATCTACCTCTCGTTCATTATTATAAGTATTTAAATAATTTTGAAAATATTTAAATAATTTGAAAAATATTTATTAAAGTATTTAAATACTTGAAAAAAGTTCACAACGTATTTAAATACTAATTAATTTTAAAAGTGTTCGAACCTTCAAGCACAAATACTGCTCATCGAAGAGTATTTAAATAATAAAAAGTATTTATATTATTACAAATATTTACCTAGCTATGGATGGCACAAACTGTAAGATGTTTTTTGTCCTTTTTTATCTATTATAATAGTCGATTGGACTAAGCAAACATGCACGAACTAAAGTAATCAGAGGGTTTAAACAGAATGTACACAATGTGTCGCATTGCTGGTAGTTTGAATTTGGCGCACTTTTTAGCTGGTTTAGCTCTCTGAGCATGCGTGTCGTTTGTGCCAATAGAAGCGATTGATGTTTACAGCCAATGGCGACTAACCGGAAATGGCTACTCCGTGCTTTTACTACTACTATTAATAAAGTAACACCGTACCCGACCGGTTTGTTCGTTACGTATATTATTACTTATTGCTCCACAAGGAACCAATAATTGTCTTAGTGTGCATCAATATAATACTGTGTAAATTTATACAGGCGATTTGTGACTGTTGTTCGCTTGTGTATTAAAAAGATTAAGTACGAAATAATTAAGCAAATAAGCATTAGGTCGATGTAAGCAAGTCGGCCATTTGTGCTTATAACTTGATAACCACTAATAACTTGTGAAACCGGAGTAACTACATAAAGGTAAATTTCTTTAATCTTTAATATTCTTTTTCACATTAATCCATAATATGTGTACAATTATTTGCTTAATAAATTAAATGAAGACGAAAGCATTACCTACAAATACATTATTGAAAATTTTAATTCGCATGCGACCGTTCGGTCGAATATTCTAGACGTGTAACGCCTCAAAACAAAAGTAAATTGTATAGAATCATAATATGGAGCATTGTGTGATATGTAAATAAAGACGTTTATGGATTTGACTAAAATCTTTTATACCGTTTATTCTAGAAAACAGTGTTCGCGAAATAGTCGGTTATTTTCTTATTTTAAATGAGCACCATGCTAAATTTACAGATGAATTCACAATAAAGCATTTGTTTTTTTTGTGTGCCCGGTTCACAACAGCGCATTCCAACTTATTATCTACGAATGTGCAACTATTAATTGCTTCCAACGACTATGAGATATATCAAAAAGTTTTGGAATGTATTAAAGAATTCAACTTGATTATATAATAACTCGGAACTCTTAAACCTAGAGGTTGGCAAAGTAGCTCCTATTATTACATTAATTAATTTTGGCAATGGCATTTAATGCCGAAACATGCCAGTTTATATAATTATAATAGTTTTTTTTAATTTTTGTATTTATATTATATGTGCTGTGAAAATTACTTTGAAAATTAATTGGAATTTTTTTATAATATGAATAATTTTCACAAAGTAAACATAAAACAAATCAATCTGAAAATTCACAATTCTTTGTTGTTTATATATATATATATTTTTTTTGCTTATTTTTGGCTTTTTGTAAAAGCCAGAAAAATTGTTTATAGTGTAATAATTGTGATAAAAATTTATCATACAAAAAGCACATTCTCGTTCTCGGAGCGCCAATGGATTCAAATAAGGGTGGAAGGGGAAAATTATAATAAGTACACCCAATATATTCAGTTTACGAAAATTATAACTTTAAACTTTTTCCTTTTATTTAATGAAAACCTTTTTATAGGATCTTGCTCCACATGCGGCATCGATGTTATTATGTCGTTGATGTATTTTTATCCAACATTGATTTATTAAATATCAATATTCAATGTGCATCAATATAATACTGTGTAAATTAGTTTGTTTTGATCGATTTTCACTTAGAAATTTTGTTTTTTTTTTTCGAAACATAGGTTGTCAAAATGAAGTGAAAGAAGGCAAAATAATAATTGCAACACGATGTTGATTCATAATTTTTTTAATAAATAATTTACTTACCCACTGTATTTTAAAAAAGTTGTATAGCTCGAAGTACCATTTTGGTTTCTACATAAACTAATTGTCAATTATATTGTAATAAGGTTTGTTAATCATAAGTTATTTTCAGCTATATTATAATATTCTGGAATGGAGTGGAGCGACTATCCAATACTAAGAAAAGCTCTAACAGGTACAAATTGTTATTTTTTACATTTTGATATTTTTATAAAACCCTTTTATATTTATTTTAATATTGTAAAGAGCACAAACTATTTGACAGTCAGTCATTTGCATTTGTCATTTAACTTAAATAATTGTAATTTAACATTGCTAAATGCTAGATCAATTATATACATATTACTATATGCATGTCAGGAGATAGAGAACGGGGGATGTTATGACCTTGGATTGGAAGCCTTGATTGTTTGAAAACTGCGATGACGCCTTTGCTCGTGTTCTTAAACCTGAAAATTTTAATAATTAAGACGAAGTGAGGGTTTTTGTCTTAACAAGTTGAGAATGACGGTTGTCTTCTATGTGTAATTCCTAAAATTTTAATTGTTTTTTGTCTTATGTGCCTGGCCTATGTTTGGCCGATTTTACATTATCTGCTAGAATACATGCTGCTTTTACACAATTTTAATGAAGTTAATATCTGCTTTTTAATTTTGATAATATTTTTGTGTCAGTTTCTGATTATTTCCTCATTTCCTTTAGTCGCCAATTAGATTCTAACCATCTCAAAAGTTGCTTTTCGTGACATTTAGTTTGTGTTTAATTACTATTAATTGTTTGTTTACTGCAGCTTTTCTATTTTAAATTTCGCGAATTATTTCTTCAGCACTCTTCTTGCTAAGTTCTTTATTTATTTTTGCTTTTAATGCATTTTTTCATTATTGCTGTTTCCTATATTTTGTTTTCAAAACTTTCTAGATCTTTTCTATCTTTCTCTCATGCCTTTCTTTCATTTTTCACTTAACCGTCTCTGCTTTTCTTTATTTTCTTTGAAAGGCTGACAAAGCTGTTCACAGCTCCACACTTCCCGCATTCTCTATTTAATGAATAATAATAATAATAATAATAATCTTTATTGGTCAAATAAAATACATAAGGTTTGACATGTCATGTTAAAATAGAAATTTTGCACAACTTACATAAATAAATTTGACATACACATACATGTATAGGTATAAATAATGTTGTTATTAAAATATTAATTTGTTTAAAGTACTCATCTAATGTGTAAAAGCAGTTAGATATTAAATGTTCTTTTAACTTCTTTTTAAATGTAAAAATAGTTTTAGCAGTTTTAATATTAGAAGGTAACTTATTAAACAAATAGCTAGCGGCGCAATTTGGATTTTTTTTGTATTTCTATGTGTAATAGTTTTATATATATAATTTAATTTAGCTGCAATGCATGTAGCGATTTTAAATGACACTAGTTGGGCCAAAAATTAATTAACACTCAAAGTGAGTGATGAGTGAAATTTACAAAGTAGACTAAGTACGCTTTGGTGGTTGATTGAAGTTCATTGAACTGTTTGAAACGAACATTTTAATTTTTTTGTGTTGATTTATATATTTTACATAAATCAAAATACTCGGTTCTTATTTTTAATATTTGATTCTTAGGCACTTCCCCCAAAAAAACGTTGGATTATACACCAGTCCACGTACTACCTCATGAGGAATTTCCCTTGTATGGAGAACACGCCAAAACAGCAACAAAAAAATCGTCTAATGACGATTGTTTAGAGTGTGAAAAGATCGTAACTTTGACCAATCCCGATCCCGACCACGATAAAGGGATTATAAACAATTTGAATACCATTAACACCACCGAACCACCGAAGCCAGTAGCATCTAGTAAAAGCACTAAACCAGGAAAAAAACATAAAACAAAAAGTAGATCACGTAAGAAGAAATGCAAATCGAGAAACAAGAAGAAATTGACTCTTCCGATTCCTGTGCCTGCGTCACCGCTGGTCTCCTTAGTACGTATCAAATTCACATTTAATCCATAAAACTTCATATAATTTTTTTAGAAAGCATCGACCAATGATAGTTTTTTTCATTCTATTACCACGATGGGGGTATTGTCACAACGTACATTGAAACCAGCTACTACGACTTCACCACCCATTCAAATCATAATTGAAGATGATGATGATACAACATTTGAAGAAGAGACGTCTTCTATTGAGAAAGTCAAAATGGCTAAGAAATTTCGGACAGAAAATAGTCCTGCGACAAAGTCTCAAGTAGCGACAGTAAGGACACAATTTATAGAGCAGCCAACTGTCATATCTACCGAACGTTCTCAAAACGCATCTACTGCAGTATTTTCAACTAACACAGCAGATACGCAGAAATTATTATGTGAAAGATTTACAGATACTGAAGAAATGCCTTTCATTGAAAAAGTCGAAAAAATTGACAAATCTCCTACAGGAAATGGTCCTACGCCAATGCCTGCAATGAGTGTAAGCGAATTTTATTTATTTGTCTATTTCAGTATTAACTTCGAAATCTTTGACACTAGAAGGTCTTATACCTCGTACAGAGTTGGTCGATTTTATAGTTAACGTGCTCGCCAATAGGAAAATGTTTAAAATGTGCTTTAACTAGAACGATTTGTAGTTTATATTGAATTTTTGACAAATACGTTATGCCATTTTTATAGTGAGCAAGATTTCATTTATTTGCTACTAAGTACAGTGCATTTGTATTCTAATGAAATTCAGATTTTTTTTTCTTACTGAGGTGGTTTGTCAAGCGTCCCTGCACTACGGTCCTGATAAATTCAGATTTTATTTAGTATTAATGGAGAGGTTCAAGTAAATAAAACATTTTAAGTAAATTCGGTTTAAATTGACTTAATTTAAAAACTAGATTTGATTTTGTTTTAAAGCATTCTATCTCTTTTAGTTTGCTAACCGTGTAGATATCCAATGGTACTCGTTTTGTTGTTTCACATTTATCTTTAAGAAATTTTTGAATTTTTAATTATTTGTTAATACGTTATCAGACGGTTTCGTACACTACAGACTGATAAATCCAAGATAATTTTAACCCTTCTAAGAATATTTTTGTGATTATACATAGAAAAACTTTTTCCAGTAGCAGTATATATGTAAATTTAAAAAATGATATATGTTTTTTTAAGGCATAGTTTTTTTTGCCTATTCTTCAAGTCACAACTTGTGTGTCAATAGTAACGTTTGTTAATTGAATTTTTTTGAAACAACTAAAACAATGACTAGTCAAACAATATTCTATTGATTGATTAAGTAAAATTTTAAAAAAATTAAAAATACTACAAATCTATTGGCATTGATAGATGTGGAATTATTAGAGTTGGAATATTTTATTGATTATATCTCTTCTTCTACTTTAGACTAAATACACACTAGTTGATGGAAAATTTACTAAAATAAATATAACGGAACCATCAACGAATAATACACTTCAGGAGTCTAATAAACTTTCTTCAACTAAGATTGAAGATAAAATAGCAGAATACTTGCTCAAACATATTAATGTGAGTTTGAGGAGGAAGAATTTATTTATTTATGTAGAATAGAGCATATATTTTATGATTTTACATCTAGCACTAACATTATTACATTATTTTATTTTCACAATTTTTAAACAAATCTTTTTTTATTGATTTAATATAAAAGAAGTAATGTCGTTTGGCGATTGTACTTGTTGAATAATTGAGTGGTCGATGGACTGCAGATAGGACTAAAAATAACAATATTTATTTTTATTTCAAAAAAATATTTAATTAAAACAAAATCCTCATTATCATTAATAAAGTTAATATAAGCCATCTAAATGCTCATTTTCTTCAACTTTGATTTGTTCATCTTCAATTCTCAACAATAGTAATTAAATAGATTAAACTATTTGTAGTAACAAATTATATTTAGAAATTTTTTAGAAAATTTCAGAGTAGCAGTGTTTAGTCCTGAAATATTAACTTAAAAATAGTAATTTTGCGTCATCTTTGTCGTATCCCAAAAGTAATTACGGCTTTGAACATGTTGAGAGCAATGCAAAAAATACTAAATTAATCTCATTTAAATGATTAAAATTGAATAATCTTTTTTTTTTTTAATTATAGAATGTGAAAAGCGTTAAGGTTATCAAGTGCACAAATCCCAGAAACTTGCAAGAAGCTAAAACCCAATTTGTGCATAAACTAATTTATAACAACGTCTGCCGTGTAAGTATTACTATTTTGATTTTTGAAATTTGAAAATTGTGTGAATATTTGGGGTGGCGGTCTGGCACAATCTGCAATGCAATAAGACCTCACAAATTTAATTTTAACTGATTATTATAATATTGTTTACAGAAAACTGCAACAATTCCACGACGACCATCAACCAACATAAAAGTATTGGAATCAGTACGAATTAGTCCTCCTACAAGACTAGTCAGAAACCCGCCAATTACAAGAAACTTAAATGTGCAGGTATGTTGTTTAATTAATAATTAAGTATGCAGATTAGTTTTGTAAATAGAAATAATCAACTGACAGTGAATGGGGATGGTTATAACATATGCTCTTCTTTGTATTCTACAGACGTCAGTATCACAATTTCATCATCACTATTTAAGTAGCGTTAATACCATACTCGAAAAAAAGGATTTTTTTGATATCCCCTAACACATTGACTTCCCTTCCATAGATGTGTAAAGTTTTATAAAAGCGCGTGTTTGAAATATCTCGATGTTAAGTAGTTTAGCATATTTACAAATTTGTAAATTTTGTGGTAAACCAGTGGTTTAGATGCTGTCAGTCTACAAGCTTGCACCTAACAATATTTTTGGTTCGCATTCAATTGATGCGTGTTGTTTGTGTTTTAATTTGTAATAATTTTTATACATATAATTACAATATTGTTTACAGAATCTTGCAGCTGTCTCACCACTTCCTCTGCCATCAGCTAAGAAGCACATCTTACAGTCAATTAATGTCGAACCTGCGATGAGTAATCAGATGATTCCAAATTTGGTAAGTCTCTCTTCTCCTATACTTTTATCGGTGATTCTGAACAATTTAAATGTGCTGGTAGTTTAGTTTTCTAAATAAAAATAAAACAAGTCAGGCTGAATGGCTATTTGCCCTTCTTTATATTCTTCAGGCAATGCCAGTATCTCAACGCTAACCTCACAATTAGCTGATATTTTTGATTACATAAATAGCGTTAATACCGGACTCCAAAAAAGAATATTATTGACATCCACTAACCCATTCTCACTCTAAAAAAGCTATGGCGGAGACATCCCACGACTGTTCTCTCCTTTTTTTAAGAAAATCAAATCATTTTGAAAAGTTCATTTTTTATAGAATTGGGATAGCATTTTTTCAAAAACAAAAAAATTATACTTGACTACAATAGATGTGCAAAGTTTTCGATACTATGTAGCTTACCATATTTATAATTTTGTAAATTTTGGTTTTCATAATTTCACGTAGCTCAGGTTACGAACTAGTTTAAATGCTTGTTTCGAGTCTATAAAATGGTTGGTCCACATTCAATTGCGAGTGCATTGTTTGCATTTGTAATCATTTTTATGCTTATAATTTAATTACATTGTTTACAGAAAATTGCGGCATTACCACTACTCCCTTTACCATCGGAAAAGAAAAATATTTTACAATCGGTTAAACTTCGATCTCCATTGAAATTATCGAGCAATCATAATTTTGAAAATGTGGAAAATACCTATTCTCCTATAGTTCCACCGGCAATTGTGAGTAATTTAAATGTACGATGCTTAGTTAATAAATATACAGATTAGTTTCGTAAATAAATGGTTATATGCCATTCTTTATATTCTACAGGCAACGTCAGTAACACAACGCTGACCTTACAACTAAATCAAAAATAGTTTATTAAAAAAGTTTTCAAACAATCATCCAATTTCAATCAAATGTAGACAACTCTTCCCCCCTTTATAAGATCTTATCAGTTTAGTGATTAAAAACTAATTTCAGAAAGTTGAGCCGCTTATGGGGCACAGACTAACTAAATTTGTGATAAAACCAAATATCGAGCAAACAATTGGACCAAAGCACAAACCTCCAGGGAATGTGGATAACCTCTCGGTTGACGATCAACCAATCAGTCCGGTGCAGGTGAGTTTAATAAGAGAAAAGCAAANGGTTGACGATCAACCAATCAGTCCGGTGCAGGTGAGTTTAATAAGAGAAAAGCAAAATCCAATGGATTTTCAAATGGGGAAACCAAACCCACACGATCAATGGCAGCCAATGACAAGTAATCTGTCAGTTCGAATTATGGATAAAATAAATTATATTGCTGATAGAAATATTTTTTATTTATGAAAATAAACTGTTTTGTGTATAATTTTTTGTGTTGTTGAGGTTATTTTAAAAGCCGTCATGACAGTGACAGTTCACAATAACATTGATCCCGTGGGTTTTGTTTTCCCCATTTGAGCAGTTCAAAATTTAACACCAGATGTCGGCTACTTTGCTGATTTTCACCTATTCAAGTAGCTCAACTTAAAAAAAAATCTATTAATGTTGGTTTTGCTGCATGCTATTGATGTGGACCTTTTAAATAATTGATTTGTTGTATTCAATATTTGATGGCCTAATATGGTGGCATTCTATAATGTTCATTCTGATTTAACTTATCTTATGTACAAACCACATATATATTTCGACATCTATGTGTCATTATCAGTGGCGATTAAATTTGCGTTTTTGTTACGTATCTTACTAATAATTTTGTTCTCCATAATAGTAATTGTATTCATTGAATTACTATGCGATATTGCATTTTAATAAATGAAACAACTTTTTATATATCTTATCACGATAAATATTTATCAAACCGGACTAGTTTCGACCAATTACCTTGTCATCATTATACGCTTATCATCATACAGTGATAGAAACAAATACTCTTATAATCTATTACCGTATGATGATGAGCAGGTAACTGGTCGAAACTAGTTTGGTTTAATAACCGTATGATGATGACAAGTTCATTGGTCGAAACTAGTTCGGTTTACTTAATATTTTTCGTGATAAGATATATAAAAAGTTGTTTTATTTAGTAATTGTATTATCTGCTCGAAGAACAGATCAATTTTACAAACTCAATGGTGTCATGTTTTGGAAGGTTTATTGGTCAGTTTGATGACTGTTTACGCCAAGCTTTATTTAAGACAGTCAATTCAACCGATATATTTATTTCGAGTCGAAGTGTAAAGATTGTCCAGAATAAAGGTAATTTACAATCAAGACAATAACTTGTCTTGAATGAGAAGCAGCAAGGTCATTGGGTAAATCAACTAAAATAATTTAACATAACCTAACCTTTATTTACATATTTTTTGCTTTCAATCTGAGTTGGTTAACGAGAAACGATTTTTTAAATAATTTAATTTTTTTATCCAAGATCACTAATTGTGCAATGTTCTAGGAAAATGAATTATAAAAATTTTAAAATTCCCGAAACATTATTTTAACAATTTTTGTAAATTTTATTTTTTGGAAACTTGTTGTCACTTTCAATGCCTGTCTCTGCACACTTCCATACCTTCTTTTCCCATAATAAAATGAAACGTGTGTGTGCGTGTGTGTGATAGGCAATTTGGTTCTATATTTTAGTTACACACGTGTGTTTGTGATGGGTACTGAAGGTGTTAAATGTACTTAATTTATGTTATAATGACTATTTTTAGGTATGATTTAGTAATTTTGATGACGTTTTAGTATCTACAACTGTCTTCTGAACCACTAGACGGATCACCACCAACTCAACCGATTATGGAAACAATCGTGTTGCAATGGAACAATGCTCCATTTTATATATCATACCCCAAGCCAGTATTCGCAAAACCAAAGAAAATCAGAAAAATTGACACCACGCATAATTTACAAAATCAACCAGTTGTAAATCACAGGAACAACGGCATTTCTATACTAAAAAAAAGGACGGTTACCAATTCAATGAAGTCTAAGCACCGACCTAACATATTGAAACCAACGACATCCTATAATGAGAACATTTTCCTAAGACATACATCTTCGGATAAACTTTTGAATCTTATAAACGATATCGGATTATTCGATGAGGATGAAGTTTTACCGAACACGGACGCGTGTGTCTACGGATGCTCCACAGCACAATAATTCTGTTCATGATAAAGTTACAATGAAATAGTACGATCATTCTAGTTTATCTGTTCAAAACATTTACATATTGCTTAAGTATAATAAATTTTGCAGACGTTATATTTACGTGGGCAAAATTTATGTAAATAACGGGCTTTTCCCGTTTGCATTTTATATATGTCTATACAAACTTTTTTACCTTTTGTTACATTTTGGTTTAATTTTGTTTTGGAGTAATGCAAGATCTCAGTTTAGATTAGTAAGGTTGTCGTGGATGAAAATTCGGCAAGTTTGAAACGTTGATGCGTTCTTTTACAATTTTATAAGCTAGATTTTACAAATCCTTTGAGTGTTTCGTATTACTTGAACTTTTAACGATTATACAATTTTAAAAAGAATGTGGTGATATAACGTATTTCTTATTGTTATTTATTTAAATTATGATGGACAGTAATTAGTCCGACTGTTTATTTAAAAAGACTGTTCAACTTATTTGATTTGCATGCATACATGTATCTATCACTTTGTTTATTTAAGATTTTTGTTGTTTAGTTAAAATATTTTTTTT
>JARJEC010017573.1:0-29865 GCA_030264575.1 Tachinus sp. AB-2021
AACAATAATTAAACAATAATTAAACAATAATTAAACAATAATTAAACAATAATTAAACAATAATTAAACAATAATTAAACAATAATTAAACAATAATTAAACAATAATTAAATAATACTTAAACAATAATTAAATAAAAATTAAACGATAATTAAACATTAATTTTATACTAAACATTTTATTTTGATCATCTTAAAAAACTATTTTTTAAAAACTCGATATGCATTCGGGATATTTATAAAATTTAATAAGTAAACGATTTCCTTCAGTACATTAAAGCATCAAGACATTAAATAATAATAAATCTTGTCTTTTTAAGTTTCTCCCATAAAATTAGTTCGTTGAGCAAATGAACAACACTGATATTAACTGTTGTAAATATTTCTCAAATTGTTGCTTTGATTGAGGATGGGTGTAGTCAGTAGTGTATGTTTTGTATACTGAGAATACTTTGTACTACAATTCAGGAGACGAATTTGGTGATTGGCAAATTTAAAAAGTGTGCAGGATTCAAAAGAAGAACTGCCGTTGATAACTGTTTTCTAGTGCTTAACACAAGGGGATACTAAGGCCTCGTATTTACATTGAATTGCATTGATATAAAACCGACAAGTCGGTAAGGTATCTAAGAGTACATTTGGATAGTCGAGGGAGGCTTGACGTACATATAAAACAAACTGAAATAAAGACGGAACTGCGACTTGCAGTTCTAACGATGCATTTACCAAATACCGAGAGGTCTTGTGCAAAGCGAGAAGTAATATGGTTAGTAGGATATAATAGTATTCTATATATGGCGCAGTAATGGAGATACAAGTACAAAAACATGTTAATCTTGGTACAAAGAAGAATGCTGTTGTGAATAGTCTCTGCGTACAGGACGTCGGTTGCGACATTAAACATTGTAACGGGCATACCACAAAGAGACCTTCTGGTAATGAAGAGGAAAGAAATACCTAGACCCGGAAATAGAGAAAAAGCAGGAAAGATCAGGACAAGACATAATTTGATTAACCCACCACAAGAAAGATTGAATGGAAATAACGAAAAGAGTCAACAAAGCGGCTCATTTCAAAGTTGAAAGATTAGGTTAGACATAATAAAGTAAACAAGGTAACCTTGATTTCTAGCTAACATAAGCGTTGATCGGTCATGGATCGTTTGGAACATACACCAAAAGAATAGGAATTACCGAGGAAGACGCTTGCGCATACTGTAGACAAGAGGATGTTCCACAACATGTGCTTTTACCTACCACAGATGGGAAAGAATTTGAAGATTCAACAGTGACATAACATTAGAAAACCTAATAATAAAAGTGATGACTTTTAAAACTGGTAGTTTCTCCAGCACATGATCGTGCACATCATGCAACAACGAAAAACTAAAGAAATGAGACGAAACTAAAAAATGAACATACAAAGAGCCTGCAATTCCCGTAGACATATCGAAAACGGTAGACCTGGAAAAGCACAGAAAAGGCAAAAAGCGAGTGGTTTTAGCCGGTAAAAGTCTAGCGCTGCTGACGCATAGAACCAAGTGCACAGTGTCGAAGAATATTTCCTCAACACATTGAGGGGATTGCACATCAACGGCAGTTAAACTGTAATTTATTCTTCTATTAATGCGAGGAATAGAATTAAGTAAAAAGATCACTTGTGAAAGAGGCCTGCCACTGATGCACGTTTGCTACCTAGGCATTGATAAGCACGTATGTAGTTTGCGCGGTTTACCTTAACGGTACACTTCAGCAATGGAGTCAAGTTCTTTTTAGTTTAGTCTTGTTTTTGTCTGCAATTACTTGATGGTCGAGAAATATTATAGAGAAGACAAGGTGAACAACATTTTGTTTGCACAGTCTCTCAACAACTATTATTTGAGGTTGAATTAGGGTGTGGACAAGCCTTTTTATATGTATGTGGACAATATTTTTTAAAAAACTATTGTCTTATTGTCACATATTATTAGAGAAGACTTTGTTTTAATGCAACATAACGCGAGACTATACATTGCTGAAGTGGTAACAGGATATTTGGATTTGGTTGGTATTAATAATTGGTCAAGATCTTAATCCCGTAGAACAGTTATGTGATGAGCTTCAAAGTAAGATTCAGCCGTACTACAAACTTGTGTGAGATAGTGATCTGAAACTTTGATAACTGACAACAACAATCTATTGCAGAAAAGGAACTTACACACTGATATCATTTTTAGAACATTATTTCGACCAATTCATTCTTGAATAGTAACATATAATTGTTTGCACTTAAAATTTGTATAAGTTCAAAAACGCTTAAGTTTTTTTAAATTTAAAAATGCCTTTTTATTCTGTCACACCCTGTACTACAAAGCATCAGTACACATTTTGAAAATACGTTTGATCGACCTTATGTGTAATTGGTACGGCCGGTTTGTTATATTATTGTTTGAGTAAATAATTTCCTATTTTCATATTACAATTTCAGTTACATCGCTTTCTCTAAATATAATTTCCTAGTTTATGTCCCAGTAATGTTGGCTAGAATGTCATAAACTAAATGCGCCGCAGTTGAAATTGCAATAAAATCTTACATAATTCAAATCATATTTTTCAACCATACAAATAACTTGAATCATGATTTGTTTGTATGATTTTATTGTAATGAAATAATGACAGGAAATGTATGCAATTAAGTTTAATCGAGGTCACATAAATTAAGAAAAACATTGTTATCTTATTTTGCAACCATCATATGCATGCTTTTTAAATATTCGTTGTGAAAATAATAAGATATTAAAACTGCACAAATATATTATAAGAAAAATATTTTATTTAACTTATCTTATTAACAAAATAAATAATTATTTCGACATTTAATGTTATTTTCATAAAAATCTTTTTAAATACGTGTTTGAAATATTATAAAATAATTTATATGAACAAATTGTTATTTATTAACAAAAATCTACAAATAAATATAATATAATACATTGACTCATCCAAATTGCTTCATTGCTGATTTACATAGATTAAATTAGTCAGTATATGTATATAGTAATAATTACAAAAATTATATATTTATCACAATACCTTACCGCATAATGATAAGATATATAATATTTTTCTTAATTGTTATAGCTTAACACCCGCACTCTATTATGTATTCTTATCAAATAAATGACGCTATTCTGATAACTTATCAACAATGCTTATAGGCAGTTAATAAAAAGAAAACGTAACCAATTTAGTTTGTTATGCAAACATAACATTTCCATTTCATTTAATCAAGCAAACAATTTATTAATCAACTTCAATTTGTAAATATTTTCAAATTATTTATTTAAGCAACCAATTACTCCACAATATCAATTTAGTTAATTAATATCTTAAGCGATTATTTTAATAATGTTGTATTTATTTTATCTCAATGCCACATTCGACCCACGCAATTTGTTAAAACAATTAAATATTTTATTAATAATATTCTATTTTAACATTGAAGCAATAAAAATGTCACAATACAATATTAATCAACGTTACTTACTTTTGTGGTAGTACTTTTACAGATATCATTAAGTGCATGTAGGTTGAGAAAATTCTATTTTGAGAGTTATATAATGAATTTTTTAAAAGTGTAGGAGTGTCTGAACAATAAAATGATACGTTTATATTAAACGGGATTTATATTAATACGAAATGCTGGCAAAAACACAATTATATTTCATAAATATTTGAATAGAAATTTTAATTGATTCAACATTTTATAAAATCTGTGTTACTGTAGGAGGCTATTTTAATAACATAATAACTTTTAGATATATTTGATAAATGACTTTATTTTTTAAGAATAATAAATACAGTTTTATTTATAATTTAGAAGGAAATTCTAAAAATCCTAATTGAAATGTGTGATACAAAAATATTTTTTAAGAATTTTATTTTATTAAATTCTCAGGGGAAAATGCTAAGATATTGCTTTAGATGTCGAATATTTTCGTTTCGCAACACATTTAATCAATACATTTCAAACTTATTCATATTGCATTTACTTTACATTGCATTTTTTTTACAATATTGTTAGGAAACATTTCAAGACCATATTTTTCTGAAAATGTATGGAAAATCTACATATGAGTTTTATTTTTGTTTGTCAATACATTTCATGATGTAAAAAGTTGAAAGGCTCAATATGCAAAGTAGACAAAATACTGTAAGTATGTATATACTCGTAAGTCCTGATATTAATGATGCCCATTAAGTGGTATTTGCAATAAATGGTGCTCCTTATAGCGGAATTATGTAAAAGTATAAAAGTCGCTATCGATTTAACAATTTTAAACGTCACTTATTTATTTGCTATTGGATCAATAACCTCCATGCGAAAGCTGAAAGATAAATGTGGATATCCGTTATGCAAAAGCTTAGACGTGGGTTTTATTTAAAATAACGGCGATTAATTTATATTCAAGAATTCTTTAATTTATCAGCCTTTTAACTTTTACTTTCAAATAAACATGTAGTATTTTTAAAAATGAAATTTTTGTTAATTTATTTAACTTTATCGCGATTCATTACCTGAAAATCTAAAGATGATGAGGTCAATGTTGAACAAATGTGTTAAAGAGCTAAAAATTCTTGTTTTCAAAATTATTTGTAACTTGACAAAAAAGCATTATTTTGCTATATAGTTTAACATTTATCAAGTAAAACATTTCATTATTTCTTTGGTAAATTACCCGGGTGTGGTTAAGAATAAAATTGCATTTTTAAAAGGACGAACTGCCTTTCAGCGAGCACTTTGAAAATTAAAGGAATTATAAAACAGCAAAGCTCCACATTTTTATATTATAATTGCACTTTGCTGTCTTAATTAACCGTATAATTATTGTGGAAAATAGAAAATTGTTACAGCGAAAGGCGATCTACTGTAACAAGTAATTTGCTTCCTTAATTAGCATAACATTTAATTAGCAAGTATAATTATTTATAAATCTAGCGTCATAATAGATTTTTATTAATTATGTTTTTATCGGCAAAAATATTAATTTATAGAATGGAATTATAATAACTATTTATTATTTAATTATTTACTTAGAATATATCATTATTTTAATAATATTTTTTATATTACCTACAAACAGCATATCACACGTATGCAATAACGGTAAAATATTTTTGTATTCCCTAGGGTAATACATACTTTTTTGTATCGCTTTGTGTCTTGGATCTTTCTAATCTGATGAATACTAACAAAATGTAATATAAAAGCAAAATTACATGAACAAAGAAAATATGAAAACATGAAAAATAAACCAACAAAGACATATAAAAATAGTAAAAAGAATGTGTTTAATGTGATAAGATATCTTTATGCTTTAATTAGAACTACAATAAAATGCATTTAAAGTTTGAATGTGAATTTTTTAAATTTCGCATTAAAATTAATGAAAATGCATCATTTATTCTAAAATAACAGAGTTAGTTTTTAATATTTTACAGGGACTGAACCTAATATCTGTAAGTGGAAAAAAATTTTAAGGTAGAATTTTGTTCAGACGGCCAGCGTTCGCGAGCTGCAGTTTTGTGCAACCGACACACACTGCTTCAATGTGTTTCAAATTATAATGATTACGTCAAAGCGGCTCGTTTTACAAATGCAACGACTCACTCGCCATCGACATCAACTTCTCGACTGCTCAACCAATGCGCAATGTTGCTCACTTTATTAATAAATACAAATCAAAACTTTGAGACAGCGATTGAAACTCTTGTCCAGCAAAGTAGCACTTTCTGACCTTGATAAACAAATAACAATTATCTAACTATAGCTGTATCAACATGGATACGATAAGTATTTTTTTAATAAATCTTTTTATAGGTACAATAACCTTTTATATAATTGTAATAATGGCATAATTTTTATCTTCTATCTAAATCCATGCCGTTTTTGTGTCTGGAAACTTGGAAACTACTGTCGAAACGCAAACGCTAAACATTTCTAACAAAACATGATAGCATAACGGCCAGTCCTCACTGACAAGCGGGAGCGGCGGGACTTCAATCATTACCAACCTAGTCCACATACTACCAAAATTTTGCCATTTTGTGGAACAAAGAAATTACCGGATTGCTGAAGTGTTGCGAAAAGGAAAAGAACTTATTCAAATGGATGTGGATCTAAACCAAGATCTTACTAAAGAACTGAAAAAAGTTACAAGTGGATAACAAAAGCGACAAAAAGTGCGTGTTGGTTAAAAGTTTGCGAGCAAGTTGACAAATTGTATGGAGCACTGTTTATTATATTATCACGAGAAAACTGTATCAAGATCACAGCAATTTGACAGTATAAGATGGATCAGGGTCCGTTTCCTAGCCATCCAGTGGTAAATTTAGTATATGACGTGGCAAAAAAATGATATGTTGTTATGCACGGCGGAGGAAATTCAGAAAGAAGAGGCCAAAATTAATGCGGGAAAAGTGGCAGGCCCGACAATTTTGTCGGAAGTGGCAAAAGTGTGTCCGGAAGAGATTCCGGATTTAATAAAGCAAATATTTGACGAGCAGTTGAAAGCAAGCATTTTTCAGTTATCTGAAAAACTTGGTAAAAATAAAGAAAAAAATGTTAACTGTAATCTGTCATATTTGTCTGATTAATACTCTCGGATTTTTTTTAAACATTAAGCTTTTAGAAGAGGTAGAAGGGACTAGAAGACTTTCTAAAGACCAATATGGCCTGTGCAAGCGCAAATCTATCTATCTGTAGACGCCATATAGACAGAAGAAAACAGCCAAAGTAACCAAAAATAATAAAAAATTTACAGCATAGGCATTCTCGATGTAAAGAACGCATTTAACTCTGTTTTCTAAACAAAAATTGAACAAGGTCTCATAGAAAAAGATATTTTACCTTACCTCATAAATATGATTAACTATCTGACAGATAGGTATTATGCAAATGAAACGCAGTATTGCACAGGGACGGTGTGCTAAGGCTTTGGAAAAGATATTGTGGTATTTGCGAACATAGATGACCTGACGGTGGTTATTATCGGTAAGCGCAGCAGAGATATTGATATGTTTACGGAATGGACGTTCAAAAAATAGTGCTAGAAAAGCCTAACTAAAGCTTAAGTTATGATAAAAGGAATAACTTTAAATTGTTAGTCCAACGGTCAAATACGTAATGTTGGATTAATTTGGTACAATCAAGTAGCAAACAAAAAATCTTGGGCATTTGAGTAGATTTTGTTTAATCGACGATTATTTTACGTTTTATGCTGGGTACTAGAGGTGGGCTAAGTAGCTCATTTTATTGATCCGACTCACTGCATCTGGATCACACAAATGAACTGCTTCAGTGAGTGAGTGAGTGAAAAGAGCTGCGTGACTCTTGTTTTACCAATGCAGTGATTTTATTTTGTTAATATGTTATATTATATATGATAAGTGAGGTAACTCATTATGTGAATGTGCGAGTGCGTTTATTTGATTTATCAAATCATTTTGTGTTTATCGTAGCTAAGTGCTGTGGTGGCAGAAATAATATACTAATCCACCTGCTTGAGAGAGAAAAATCCTACTCACCACCAGGAGTAAATAAAAGGGAGGAAATGGACAATCTCAGGCTAGTATCCCATACTACCTGGGAAAAAGGATGGAAGGTCTGTCAACAAAGCCTTATGGTCTAAGAAGCAAATGTTAAGTTTTACCAGAAAACACAGGAAACTGCGGTATTTCCTCACTCACTTTTTGACAGGTCACGGGTACTTACCTAAAGTGTATGAACATTGGAACGCACGACTAGTATGCGGGGAGCCAAATACCGCCAAGATGCGTTGGGTTCTAAACCCTCAATAGGTTAGGGTCGAGTAAAACTAATGCCGAAAGGTAGATCACACCATACCCAGCGATGTATAAGGTAGAAACACAGCACTATTGTGGAGCTTGGTTATTACTATCTTAGCTTAAGATTTTCCCTTTTTAGAAAAATAATGTCCACAAACAAAAAAATTGTATGTTATGTACTAATATGTAGAATATAAGTATATAATATAATTCACATTTTTTGCATGGTCAGTTTGCCTATGTTGTTCTTGAGGAATCGATGTAGAGTTTCGTATAGTTTGGTTTAAAAATTACGTAGTACGTACAGTCTTGCTTACATAAATCTAGTACAAGCTATTTACATCTAGGTATGCAATTTTCTAAAATTGTTTCTTGTAAAAGTAACTTTTCATATTACTTAATCTATTGACAAATGTCATTTTGATTACAAATTAGTGTGAAACTAAAAACTTTGTTAGACGGATTAAATATGTTTGTACTAGTTTTATGTGTGCATGGCCGCACTTATTAAATATTTTTTTATGTGAAACATCTAATAGAGCGTTAGAATAAAAGTTGCAATCTTCACCTTGGTAATAACACAAAACCAATAGCATAAAGTTTGCACACCCAACACAAATTATATTAATGACAGTGACAAACAATATCATGCGTGACGGTGACAATTTGAAGCAACAAAAAGTACAGCTTCTTATGGAAATGAATGGATTTTGAAGTTTCACATCTACCAGGCGTCTCGCGACGGCTCCCATTTTTTATATAAAACTCTATTTTGAAACTTATTTGCAAATAATTCTTTAAATTTAATATAAAATTTTATAAAAACAATTTTTAATGAAAAAAGTCCCAAAGATCTTCCATCCAAGTAGCAAGATTTAATCAAAACAAAACTTTGTGAAAATTTATATCCAAATCAATACAATCTAGGTCAAATGCATAAAGTTACGTACGTATTCAAACTTGATGCTAATGAAAATCAGTCGCTTTACTGTATAGCTACTGGGATTAAATTGTAATAGCTGCACGTGACTTCAGAAATAATTGCAATATAAACGCGTCGGTTGCAAAACCGTTAACATAAGTTGCACAAACTAATCATCAATTAACAAAACAACATTAAACGTTAAAAGGCTGCATGAATAACCATAGTCTAGAAATTAATTATACGTGATGTAAAGAATACCATTATCAAGGCGTTTCGTATTCAAGCAAATGCCTACGAATTGTTTTATCCTGCCGGTTAAATTTTACTACTTCAAGATGCAGGAAAAATTGCACGTATATTATGTAAATAAATTGTAATTTATTCAATGATAATTATGCTTGGAGTTACTGACCGCGTACGAAGGTCACCATTTTATTAGCCAATAACCCATTTAATATATCATATCGTCTGGTAATGCGTCTGTTGGATACTGATAAAGAAGTGACAATGTATGTATATTTATTTGTTTATCTTAATTATGTTTTGAACATATTTTACCGGTATTTTTATATTACCGATATTACCGTCAAAACTGATTTTGAAGGTTAATCAATATGCTGAATGAAGCAAATTGAATAAATAAAAAATTAAAAGAAATATTACTGAAAAAACGTAAGCACGCAGTTTTTTTTTCAAAAATGTATACCATAGGCTAAAAAGCTTAAGTAAAATCGTTTTATACTACTAAATTTAAAATTAAGTTTATTTCTTGATTACTATACATTTCATTTGAAATATTTTTGAAGTGAAAACTTTTATATTGAAGTGGGAGTTCAAAAAAGCGGAGAAATAAAACGTATACCAATTAAGGGGAACGGGTGGGTATACAGGTAGTAACAAATGGGAATGAGTTCAACTGGCGACGCGTACATTCCCAGGGTGGCAGCGCATAAATAAAAAGTATTACACTGACGTTGACATTTAATTTTCAGAATAATTATATTAAAATAAATTTAAAGGTTTCTACTGTGTGTGTGTGTTCCATGCACACTTGCAATTGTTTTATTTAATAAATTGACCCTTTTGGAGTTATCTTTCTTCCTTAATTAAATCTTTTGAGTAGATTATCCAACAATTGAAAAACGAAAAAACGATAGTCGGGTGAGTCACTACTGTTAATTTAATTGGTTTGATATTTATAGATATAGTACCCACCCATCTGTCCAACTATTGCGTTACCCAATTATTAGATACAGCGACCAATAAACAGTAAATGTATTTCAATAAATTCTAGCTGGACCGGTAGGTGGTTTACTATAATAAAAATAGTGGATCAACAGTTATGACCATCAGCTCAGCTTTTGCACAATCCAATTATTAGATATTATATCCCAACCTGAGCTGTTCCTGCAAAAATGTCGCACCAAACAATAAATATAATTATCCAATAATTGAATACAGCAATAACTGTGCGGGTGGATGGGCCACTATAGTAAAATCTATTTGTATACTATTTATAACTATGGTGATCCATCCGCTCTACAATTGCTCTATGCAATTATTGGATATTATATCCATCTGCGATGTTCTTGCAAAAGTATTGCACCAGGCAATAAATATCATTTTTAAATACATTACAACCTAAACTAATTAAATGAACACTGGCATTTATCGCCAGATACAATATATTTGCAGGAAAAACACATGGTGGGATACTGTCCAATACTTGGACAACGCAATAACTCGGCGGGTGGATGGCCTACTTAAATGTAATGGTCCAGTATTTATAAATATGATGACCCTCACGCCCGCCCAACTGTCGCAATATCCAATTACTGGATATTGTTTCTGAAAAAATATTGCAGCAAGCAATGAACATTAAAAGTCATTTAAATGCATTGCGTTGTCCAGCTATACAGCAGCCACCGATCAAAAATAGTACTAGAACATCACTTAGTAACAACATGTACAGACCATCATCTGCAACATACAAGCCTTATTTAAACGGTATAAAAATATTTGTCTACTGATTCGTTACTTAGTCACTTGTTTACTTGCTGAACTATGTAATATTGTTTATTGAATAACAAGTGACTGACTAAAGCACGTATTTTTATTAGTCCGCGCTTTTGGTGGCCGGACTATGAAGAATATTTGGCGCAATTAAATATACTTCTAGGATGCTGACGACATCATATATTTTATTCTGCTCGTATGATTTAATAAACAAGTGAGTCAGAATGCTTGTCAGCTTATTGAAGAGTTTTAAGCTCAGGGTCAAATCAAGGGCTGTCCAAAGAGCGTGATATCTAAAATCCGGACGTCTGGACCACAAATAAAAAAAAATGTAAGATTGTTAGACTATTATTGTTCGAATCCATAGTGTGCCAGGTTGATATCAGTTCGATTTAATTAATAACGCACGTACAGGTCTTATAAAATGCACAAAATAAATTGTAATAGCTATTTTAATTATTCATTTAATATTAATTTTTAATAAAAAATACTCAAGTTATTGAATATTGAGTATGATAATTTAAACTTAAGGGACCACAAATTATCAAAATATTGGGATTACATATTATACTTTTATCTCGGACTGTGTGTGCGGACGGTTGGCAAATGCCGAATATTTAAAAATTACAAAATTGTTTTTCTTTTTTATTCTGACCTTGAACACGTGCATAAAATAACATGAAATAAAATATATTTGAACTACTGAGTGTGAAAACTGTGTCAGAACTTGCCAGAAATTCCGCTATACTTTCTACACTCACGGTCTAGTCTGTTGTCCGAACTGCAGAGTTGACTAAGCGCATGACCGACTATAGCGCGACCCGTCTTCAGCAGAACGCCCTCAACCCCCTTAAGCCGGTCTTGACTATACTTATATTTACAATTGTATTAACATGCAGTTAGATAAGTGAATACAAAATATTTGTATTCACTTATTAGATCAGTTCAGGGCGTTGTGCTGAAGACGGCTCGCGCTTTAGTTGGTCATGCGGTTGGTCAACTCTGCAGTTTGGATTCCAATTACACTAATCAGCGCGTAGGTTACGCTCGCGAGCTGGGTAATTTGTAGAAACACCAGCAAGCGTTGATCACAAGCTTGCAACAGAAGCTCATATAACCATAGTAACTTGTCAAAACTCGCGTATTGTCAATATGATTTGTCACTGTCATTAATATTTCTAGCACACAAACTTCGCGTCTTGTCATTGCCCGCGTCGCCACTACGGTGAACATTCAACAGGTTTTCTTCCACGCCATTAAATGTTTCACATGAAAACTTAATTATTAATAGCATAATCAGAGAGAGCGTTTATACGCTGTTTTTTGTAAGTAGAATATAAAGATACCAAAAATCCACCTGGGACACAATCAAATTGTTTTGCCACTATAGTGGCATCGGTGATTTCCCTGCAGCGCATTGAAATAAAAATGAACCAAATAATTGATTAACGAATAATAACATAGTCAGAGAGAGTTTCTACCATTAATATTTTTGAAGTACTTTCTACCTTCCATTGGGTATATTATTTGAAAAAAAAAAATTTTAAATTCTTCCGAACGTGTATAGAAGATGAATGTTTTTTATTAAACAGCACAAATTACCGATTTATTAAATTTTCTTCGAAAGTCAACTTTTCTGCCAGAATGGCATCGCATTAATAATGATATTTCCTGGATTTAATCTGTCTTGTTTATTGCATCTCCTCGAGCAACGTAATAAAGTTCAATTTAATATAATTTCATTTTATAGGTCCTTTAATATAATTTCATTTTGTAGGTCCTTGGTGTTCTTTTATAATATATAGCTTTACAAAAATTAACAACTGATGGGGCAAATTAGTTATAAACAAAGACGTATACTTTTAAATTTTTTTTAATTACTAAAATTGCTACTTTTAAACATTTATCTATTTCTAAATAAAATCCAAGTGTACTTTATATGCGTTATTAATTAATTTCTATCCAACCAATTTTGCATTCGCCTCTTCAGGAGTAACGTCAAACAATTAAAAGTTTCTTATGAAATATACATCTGTATTAGGTAATTCTTAATTAATAAACTATCTTAAGATTTTATTTTGATATTAATTATATATACTCCACCACTGATGGATAACTTCTATATTTGTATATTTATTTTACAACGTTTTATAACGTTTTACAACATTCATGAGCATTTTATAACATTTAACATTATTTATTAAATTTTAAAACATATTTTTACTATTTTCCAATTTTTTTCAACGAGGTTCAATATTTTCCAATATTTTACAATGAAATTTGCGCTATTCTAACATATTGTTTCAACATTTTGTTTTAAGTTTTAATCAAATTAAGATTTTTGAATATTTCCACATTTTACAATATTTATTGAATTGATTAATATCCCCCAGAAGAGTCCTCAATAGTTTTGAAGCACATTCTACAATACTCAACTCTCAAAATTTTGCAAAATTTGTATACTATTTTAGTTACTTATCGGTTTGTAAAATTAAAAAAAACTAATAAAATGTAAATAAAAATCGTAGTTAAATAGTTTTAATTTGTTTTTATTTGTTTCATAATCCATACAGTTTTCACAATATTTCTACCAAAAAACATCAATTTGATTGTTTTCAATATATACATTTTTTTAACAATCTGGCATTCTTAAAACAGGTATGAATTTTATGATATTAGTAAATAAAAGTAAGAAACAGCATAACTGAATTTAGTAACTTGATAATTTTAAGATACTAATGAAAAGTCACAAAATGCTTTTAAAATGTAGCTTTTTAAATTCATTACATTTACAATTTAATACAAATGTTCTGTAAATAATCAATTCAACCTTGTATTAATTTTGTCTACATAACGAACGGTTTGTAATATACTAATTTAATAAGAAATATTGCAAATTTTCTTTTACCTTGAAATATTTAATATCTTTAACTTGTTTATATTACATGCAAGCTTATTTATGCATAATACCAACCGTATAGCTTCATTATCATGATGCTGCTAAAAGCATCGTTAAAAAAATTACCTTTTTTTAATTAAATTATTAATATAAATAACTTGTACAATTGTTTTCTTCTACATTTTTGATTAAATTTTTTATTAATCCGAATCATTGTTTTTTCAATTGTTTTATATTTGAGTGGGATGTTAATTCAATTATAAAGTAATTAAGCACTCAAAATGAAAAAAAAACTCCTAGATTATAAATACCAATATAATTAAACTTTGCTTTGCTTACAGTGAGTGAAGCTCTAATTTGGATTGCTAAGAAGCTTAGTAAAGGACATCTATTTTAAGCATAAACATAACTTATTAAATTTTCGATTTTAATTAAATACGTCGGTATTTGGTTGTGCATGTCAGATTTTGGAATTAATTGAGTAATCTCCGTAATTAATATCTTCTTAATTATTATTTTTCAATTAAATCGATTTGAATACTAATATCTAATTTACGTATTTTACTGATAACATTTAATTTGCAAGTAATTTTATTTCTAAAAGAAATGATTTCTTATTTTGAATTCTTTTGAAACTAAGATAAGTAACTAAAGTAAATAGAAAGTGTCAAAAGCTGTTTGTTATGTTTTGATAAGAAACATTTGATTTTCTTTTTTGTTACGCGTATAAAAATAAATCTAAAAGCGTTGATGGCGGTGAAAGGTATTTGTACAATGTACTGTAAAATGTTATGCATAGTTTTGTGCAGAGTGCAGAAAACTCATTGTTAGAAGAGCAAATATTGATTTGCAGAATAGATAATAGAAAGGATAATATTGAAAGCTTAGTTACATTAAAATTCAACAATTCAATTTTTTAAAATGGAAAAAAACAATTTTTTTAAATAATTTTTATTCTGTTTACTGTTCAATTTTATTTAATTATTTTTTGTGAAATTTGAACTGAATTATAATAGTACATTTAGTCTTAATGACATGATTGTTAAAATAGTTTTGATGAAGTAATATAAAGTATTATAAATATAATATTAATTTTATTATAAGTACGAATTTCCCAAAAATAAGCTTAACTTAGATATTTTATAGTATTAATTCAAAACTAAAGTTTTTGCAACCCATATACTATTATTAAACTAAAGTATACTTTACTAACAAAGTACATCCATATATTTTCATAAAGCTAGATTTGCATATACCAACATAATAAACAATTCCATGCAATGTTCATTCCGTTTAACTTGTTTCGCTTAATGGACTTCCACATTTAATTGTATCAACAGTGAACAATGCATGCTGTTGTATACAAAAGGAAATAATTAAATACGTAAATAATACTCATTCTTGCAAATCAAAAAGAAAAGTGGGTCATTGCTTTGAACACTTAGAGAGATTCTTGTTACAAGCACATATAACGAAGCCTAATGCATACAATCATTGTAATAATGTGTTACATTGACCAATATGCTTAATTAAAATTAGAGGAAAATAACATATTCAATTTGCAAATAACATATTCTGCCTGGAATATAATAAAAATAAATAAAAATTCTGCTGCGTATAAATTATTCCCGTGATAATCAATAATGAGACCTTGCAGAATAATCATAGAGTAAACATTCAGCTCTATAATAATATTAGTAGTGTATACCGTTCCCTTTTTGTTTTATTTGCTTTGATCAATAAATAATTAGACTCTAAATTTAGATCTTTTTTGAGGACACAGTAATTTGTTATCAAAGGAAACAATGACCCCAATGAAATTAATTTCACGTCACATTAAGCAGAGTTTTATTGTGTGCACAAATGATAAGTTACAGATATTGTTGCATTGTACGTATCACTAAATTTTTGCATTAATGTGCTAGAAGAATATTACAAGGATTAAGATTATTATAAAATAAATCATAAAAATAATTGCTATAATATCTTTACTTGTTGTAGCATTTGAAAAATAATAAGATATAATTATATGATGTTACTTTAATGACACCGCGTACCTTGATGCTCAAATAACATGGCTGTATTTTAAAACAGAAAGAACTAGGTTAATGCTTATAACGGTTATAAAGATTTTAGTAATATACCTACTTCATCGATTAATAAAAAACTTAACAGCCAATTTTATTTTGCAATTTTGCAACAACTGCGAACATTAAACTATGAAAAGAGCTATAACAAGTAAGTGTATTTGTAAGATTATAAAAGAAATTAGTCTTAGTAAGCTAATTTATTTGTTTTATTTGGATACTTGATACATAAAACTAACTAGGTTTTTTATATCTTATGTACTCGAAAAATAAGTGATCTGCGGTACCAACTTCTCTACACATAGTGTGTTCTCACCACATTAATTCTAAATAAGTAAATGCCATAGAGATATTAAATGTCCTCATTTTAACCGACCTAGAATGCTTACATCGGTTTTGTTGTGAAAATCTTCTTAAACATGGTCTTAATTTTAACTCGATGCTTAACAAATTTATAACGTTGAAATGTTCCTGCAAAGATGCCAAACTTTCTTACGGGAAGTTGGAATAGAAGAAGGTATAATTGATAGTAATATCATTACGTGCCCGGTAAATAGCAAATGGGTATCCAGCAGAAATAAATAAGATAATATCTTTTCCTCAAACTATACAATATTGTAGGCGTAGACGTAGCGCAGGTGATGTTTCTAATATTATAAAACCAGAAACTTATCGCATCGAAAAAATCAACAATCTAAGAAAATCTATGTATTTAGTAAAATCAAAAACAATGCTGTATAAGTAGCATAGAGTTTTGTCATAAATATTGACAAGAGAACATATAGTTTACTGGCTTTTTTAAATTCCACAGACCGTAAATTTTGTAAAAATCTGCATGCAGACGTGCTAATGTTGATTAAAAAACTCAATTGAATTAATCAAAGACTCACAGTCATTACGAAGAAGAGAGGGTTAATTAACACACATTAAAAATAATTGCCTTAGGGACAACAAACAATGTAGAGAACGCATTTTTGTTATTTATTAACTTAAATCGGGATACTTTAATAAAGGCAGAGATAATGTTTTGATGGCCAAAAATGATTATTTAAAAAACTAGCTTTTGTTAAAGACTCTAGAGTCGTTCCATTTCAAAAAAATTGGCTACGTATCTCTTTACAAGTAGATATTTCCTGCTATGTAATAACATATGGCCTGACCAATAAATTGATTGGTGTGGAATTCATAACACACAAAGTCTTATTGTAATTTTTGTCTAGTACAGCCAAAGTACTGCGGACAGATAAAAATGAATCGCAAAATCTAAACGAGCAACAAAAACACCTTTGGGCACCTCCCTAGTAGATTACAGATATACTTCTTACAACGTTAATGCCTTGTGCAAACAATAAATTTTTTTTAATAAGAAGTTCATGCGTTTCCATGAAAGTTTATCATCCAACAATGGAAAAATTTGTATGACATAACACAACTTAGCCGACATAACTAATTGAAAATTATTAATTGAAAAGTATTTGGATCAACATAATTAATTGAAAATTATTTGTAACAAAAAAATCACGCTACCGTGAAGAAAACATAATATCTTTACATTTATTTGTTGCAAGCTTCAAATTTATTAATATTGAACTGAATACTGTCTGTAAAGTGAACGTCAGCATAAAAAATTGTCTGCATACGATCTAGTTTTTACAGTAGGTATAGACGTAAGTGTAATAGATTGTGGATATATTTAAGAATAAAAAGTGACTAATAAAAATTTCCTGTCTAAAGCCTAAATAAGATATTAGCCCTTCTTGAGTGAAAGACATTAATTATTAATAATTATATTTATAAACAAAGATTACACAATTATATCTACTAAAATTTTTACTCTGTAATAACAATAAATGCATTATCATATGCCTTTTTAATGTTCAGGATGTTCACATCATTTGTTTGCGCCATATAGTATTACAATACAAAGAGAAGCTCTGTTATTGCAGAAGAAAATAAAGAAATAGGTGCAAATCATTTTTCAGAAGATTTTTTAAGATGTTTTAAAGCGTCTTGAGAATCAATGGACAATTGGTCTAAAAGAATGATCTATGCCGTTATTGTTTTTTGGAAAGGGGCTTGATAATAAACAACTTCCAGCTACCTTCATTCATAAATTTCTTGAACAAAACTAATGGCTTCTTTAATTATAAAATGTGAGATGTTGTGATATTCATTACAGTCGTTTTTATTATTTAAGGCAAAATTTAATTTGTCCATGTTAATCAGCTTAGTAAGAAAATGGGATTGAGGATTCTTTATGGGAAATTTGTTCATCTATACCAGGGGTGAGCAAACTACAGCCTGCTAAGCTAAATTTAATCAAAATTCAATGCACCAATTTAAAGTTGATTTATTGTACTCCATGTCTTCTAGTCAATGTTAGACGAGATACTCTTCAATCAATATGATACAGACTTGGTAGTATGGAAATAAGTAAAATTTGCACAGTTTTTACCCATCATATTGAAGTATCTTAGTACCAAATTTGAACAAAATTTAATGAACCAATTAGAAGTTATGATTTATTGTATATACTCTGTGCCTTCTAGTCAATGTTAGACAGGATGCTTTTTATCAATATTAAACCAAATTTTCAGTATGGAAGTTAATAAAATTTGCACAATTTTTACCCATCATATTGAAGTATATCAATACCAAATTTGATCAAAATGCAATCAACAAATTGCAAGTTATGATTTATTGTACATACTGTGTGCCTTCTAGTCAATGTCTGTTAAATCAGTTAGGCAGGATGCCCTTTATCAATATTATACCAAATGGCAGTATAAAAATAATTAATATTTGCACCATTTTTATTCATCATATTTAAGTATTATAATATCAAATTTGATCAAAATTTTAGAAAGTTGTTGTACTTATTTAGTTAATGTTAGACAAGAAAAAATGATAGAAATTTAATAGTTTTATTATGCATTGGTACAAATTATCATGTGAAAAAAATTATTTTTAGTTTCATAAGTGGATTAGAGCAAAGTTAAATAAAATGTATACACTTTAGAAGCAATAAAGATTATTATAATTTTCAACAATATGTAATATAGTAGTCGGGCTATTGGTCTCGCTTACAACGTGGATGTGCAAACTACGGCTCGCCAAGACATTTTACGCCTCCCGCGAGCGACAAGTTGTTTGGACAATCCCAAAAATTAGTCAACAACAATAAATATGGAGCTGTACCATTTAGTCGAATAACAACAACAAAAATGTCATCAACAATAAATATGAAAAAAAAATGTGTAGCCCAATTCCAAATTTTAATAAATAATGTAGCCAGTCACTTAAAAAGTTTGTCCAGTCCTGATCTAGACCAACGGCTCTAATTTAGCCAGAAAAGCAATTTGACCGTTATAGATGGGAATCGGCCATGGTTTTCCTCTCAGCTATTAGGTGAATAATTTTTTTTGTATTTCAAAATATGTCAAAAATCTTCTCCTATTAACCGCATTTGTACTTTCCTTATCCCACCAGGTACAACAAATACGTCTAACTTTCTGTAGAGATTATGGATTAGGTGTGGCTGCACCAACCAACTTATTTTTTATTATTGCTGATAATCAGAAACTTGGTTTTCAACAATTTTTGTTTCTATTGTCATTTTATAAGGATGCCAGCCAATGTTTCTGGGCTAAACAATCGTATTGTACTTTTGAACAAATAAGTTGTTGGTTGATATGAATTGTAGCTACTACGGGAAAGTGATATCTCGTATAGTCAAACTATGATTTGAGATTAATAAGTAGTGATGTAATGACCAGATCGATAACATTTTTGGCCAAGTTGGTTGTAATATATGACATTTTTTCCAACTGTTATAAACCATTCTGTAAATTATATTAACCCAATATATTTTGTTAAATGGTTTAAAAAATTCAGGCTTGGGCTAAGTACTATTACTAAATTAAGTAACATGTAAAAAGGACAATATGGATATTCATGTTTTAGCCATAACTAATTGTTTAATATCATAACATTAAAAAACCGTAAAAAAAGTAAAGTAATTAAAAACCATTCAATTGTAATTTGTTCAAGTAATTTATTTTTCTTTAAACAAATTATCAACTTCGTTATGTTGTATTATAAATATGATATCGTAGAAACAAGAATTATTTGTTATTTCAAAGAATGTGCTAGAGGTACTTATCAATTAATTGATTCCATTATTAATAATAATAAGAATATTGACTAAGCAATATTCTTGCTTATATTGTAACCAACATTATAATAATATTTTCATTGATTAGCTTATTTACGGTAACATTAATCTAATCTAATCTGATAATCTCTTGCGCAACATACTAAATTAGCTGTAGGGTCTATTAATAATATTTTGCGAAAATGTCTTAACCATATTTAACTAAATAACGATAATAAATAAAAGATTCACAAAAATTGCATTTTATTTCTATAAAATTAATATTAATATTTTAATAATAAGTTTTTTGTTAATCATTTTGATGTACAGATGATAGTTTTTTTAGTATCTTTATATTTTTACGATAAAATATCACACTGACCATTTTATTAACATTTTTTGCATTTTTGTTAAATAAAATAAAATGAATATCAAAACTCATCCTATAATAAGCATTAATAGCACAAAATGATTTGAAACTAATCCGACCAATCTGCAGATTATTGTGATCATAATCGGATTCATCATTGTCTGGCTGTTAAAAGCTATTTACTACATATTTAATGTTTGTGTTATATTATATTATAATTCTGTTGGAATATAATTTATACATGCGAATGATGTGAAAACCCTAGGGCATGTTATGAAAACATTTTTGTATATATTTTTTAAAGTGTTATGATTGAGGACACAAATCTCATTACCGGCGACATAATAGCGACAAATTTTGTATGAAAATTTAAAAGCAATTTCAGCGGTAGGAGTTTTATTCACTTTTGGGAAATATACATTATCACTAAAGTGATATTGAAGTTGATATAGCGATGTACTTTTATCAAAAAATATTTTCATATTTCTTTATAATCCACAATTAGTAATTACGAATAATAAAACAATTTACTGGTAAAATTTGTTAGTCATATTTATAATATTTATGTGTAAATTTTTTAAATTATATATTTTTGTAATAATTTTAACAACACTTTTTATTATATATTTATCACAATTTAATTTTTTGGAATGAATTACTAGATTTAGTATAACATAGAAATTCTCATTAAAATTATTAATACAAAATATATAATTTGTTTGTTTAGGAAATTTGCACGTACATTTTGACATTACAATAAACATATTTTACCATTGCTTAATTATAAATTTCATTACTTTTTTTCATTAATTCTAATACAAAGTGGATTTTGCACTTGAGACAAACTAAGCTTATTAAAAATGTAGTCCAGCTTGATTAGAATTGTTCTGTACAAACGCAATCTTGAATCGAAATCAATCGAAAGAACACGTAAGCTTGTTTTCTAAAAGAATTTTTTGTCTATCGTAAGATGTATTGTCGAACAGAGGTTTATTTTTCAAAAGCTTTTCAATTCTCACTCATATTGTTATATTGAAATGATATATTACATTTCTTTATGCATTCTTGGAATTGTCTCCATTGAAATTAAAAACGTGTACTGCATCAAAACCATTATAATGTTATAAATATTTTTAGTCCCTATTTCATGGAATTCTCTTACTTTACTTAGTTTCATTTTGAAAATAATAAAAAAATTAGACTCATTAAAACACATTATAACATTATAGAAAACTGTAGCTGTTAATTACTAAGCAATTAACAATGTTATGATTTATTACTAAAATGATAAATTTAACATATTTTCTTGGAATATTATGTAATATGCAATTAAGCATTTATTTAAAGTAATGTATGTGCATTGAATTATAAATTATAACTGTATACTTGGTGAAATAAAAATGCAATTCTTTGTTCATTAATTTTATTTTGAATAGTAAAAAACTTCAAAGCAACTTCTTTGCATTTTAATTAACTTTTCAAGGCCTGTAAAAGTCAACATTTTTATGTAGTCTTTTTTATCTTGGATTTAATAAATTGTTGAATAAATAAAATGAAATGTAATAATTTAATAGTTGCTCTTTAATTAATTCACAATTATAAAATATTGATAAAACTCAAGGATATAATGTAATATATAAAAAAATGTTTTAAGCAAAATTTATGCAGATAATACAATGATGAATTAAATATAAACAGTCTTTTTTTAAATTAAGTTGAAGTTAGTTCTGCTTAACTTAGGACTTTAATTAAAATGATGTTTTTTCTAAATTTAATTAAGATATCTTAAAATCCTAAAAATAAAATAAAAATAATAAAAGAATGATGCCTAATAAATATTATAACTCAATTTTTTTATATTTTATTTAGCGACGTTAATTACATATATAGATTATTACATGTTTATATTTTATAATCAACCTTGGGCTTTTAGCCTGTAATTTATATAATAAGCTAGATAATAATATAAAAATATGGATGATACGAGGCATATCCAGAAAATAAGTTCCGTTTAATAATAAAAAAAAATCAAGTAAAGATACAGAAAACCTATTTACTACAATCTACAAACTAATTTTTAAAATACCTTCCACTATTTTGAATAGCGTGGCACAAGTGTTTGTATGTCTTTTTCATAAAAAGTTGCCGCCTGTGTTGTCAAAAATGTGCTAACTGTTTTTTGAGCTTATCATCACCGTTGGCCATCAAAAAACAATTTTATCGTAAAAAGAGATAATAGTCACTAGGGGTAAGGTGATAGCTGTACGGAGGATGGCCAAACAAGTCCCAGCTAAGGCCATGTAGGAGTTGTGTTGTCACATTCGCAATGTGGGGTCGGGCATTGTCATGAATCAAAACAATACAGTTTGTGGCGCTTATTTTCTGTATCGCACAACGCAGTTTTTTAAGTGTCTGACCGTAAACTTTTGCATTGATTGATTTTACAAGCGGCGGGATTTTCAATCAGCGCCGCCATTCTAAACAAGCACTACAAAGCATACACAACGCACAACGAGCTTAAAATGAAGTCATCTTCTTCTCCTTGACTCAGAACAACTGCCGCGTATACACGGAACACCGATAACAGCGTTGTGGCAGTAAAAAACACAACTGCACTTATTTTCTGGACATACCTCGTATATGATGAATGAAGTGATGAAAATTAGATATTATTGTTGGCGTTGAGGAATAGTAATGTTCATATAGTGAGAGGTTAGATTTTTAAAAATTTAGAATGTATCGTACGGTTTCTTGGTATAATTAGTTTTTTGAGGAATTTTAGGTTGTCTTTGTTAATTGCGAATTAAAGCAAATTAAGCAAATTAAGAAACACAGATATATGTGTAGAAAATGGAACTATGGAAGAAAGAAAAATATAAAAAGAAATATAGACAGAGAAAAAGGCACAAGTAAAAAAGTTAAAGTATGATACGGAAAACTGGAAATTAATATACCAAGAGAGATAATGAGAAAACGGTTTCCAAGGGCCAAAAAAGTTAAAAAGGTCGCCTTGTTCTAAAAGACAGACTATTCTAGATAACAACAATAAAGACAAGAGACATCATTCAAATACATGTACAGTACAACAAAATAATAAAGTCGCAGAAGAGTCAAGCACAATAAAGATGTGGTTAGTTTAAACAAACAAAACAAGATTTTTGAATTTACGTAAGAAAATATGACACGATTGGACTGGTGGAAACATGATAAACAAAAGCAGATGGAAATTGTTACGACCAAAAAATGGGAGAAGAAAAGGTGTCAACTAAAGAGGGGGAGGGGGTAAGTACAGGGGCAAGGAAAGAAATAATTGAAGAAAATGAAGAAGACAAACTAGAGAACAAAGAAATAATGGTCCAAAACATACTATCAAGTAGAAATAATATAAATTAGTAACAGTATACGGTAGAGAAATAAAAAATATCAAAAAGAACATAATGTCAGAGACAGAACATAGCAAATTAATAATTGGAGGTGATTTTAATGCTAGAATTTGATCAAAAACGAAAAAAATAAACATAAAAAAGACAAACAAAAGACAAAATCGCAAATAAAGAGGACAATGAATTGACAGAGGTTATAGGGATGGAAAAATAGGAAATGTTGCAGGAGAAGAAATAGGAATATATACCTACATAGGTATATATTCCTAACGGTGACTCAAAAATAGATTACGTGTTGGTAGATGAAGAATATATACTTGTAAAAACAAACTAAAAAAACTGAGACAAGGAAGATAACAAAAGCAATATAGAACGACAACGCCATTAGGAAGTTAAAGCTAGATCAAATTAACCTTCAAGAAATAAAAATAGAGAAAGAATTAGAAGAAATTATCACAAGAGCTACGGTAAATAAAAGAAGAGCACATGGTAACTTGCAGATGGTGGACTAAAAAATATATAAAAAAATGAAAAGTCAAAAACATTAAGAAAATTGAGAAAAAACCAAACGACAAAACAAAATGCGTTAAGCAGTACAAAAGTGCAAGAAGGCAAAAAAAGAAATGTTTAATCGAAAAGAGGAAAGCGAAGGTGTGGAAATATATAGGAATGGGGGCAGAAAAGATATTGTATCGACGACAAAATAGAATTTGTATTTTTCTAATATGTATGGCAAAACCGATAAGAAACAAGAGATACCAATGCAGCAATCTCAAATACCAGAGGAAAACACAGAAATCTTTAGAGAAACGTTATGGCGGTAGATTAAAAAATTAAAAAAGGCCAAAACGCCAGGAGTGAATGACATAGACTATAGAGAATAAAGCGTGGATGTATGTTACAAAAAGATTGTGAGATTGGCCGAAATAATAAATAGGGTATAGAAGGGAGATGGCTTTCTAAGTCAATGGAGGCAGGGCCTTGTAAGCCCTTTACAAAAAGGTGAAAAAGTAAATGAGGTGCGAAATTACAGGATTATTATTACACAATTAACTGCTGTGTATGGCATACAAGATCTATGCCATGATATTGGAGGAGAAATTGAACAAAGAATGAAGTATTAAAAGGATATAGGCGGATGGTCAGGCAAGTTTAAAAAAAGTTAGCGGTACCATGTATACTACACTATTTTGCGGAAAGAGAAATATTTAAAAAAAAATTATATGTGTTAATAGTATGGATAGCGAAAAGTTATGGATGCATTTAAAAGCAAAAGGAAAGAAATTAGAAAATATTTTAGAAAATATGATTTGGTACACAACACGAGAAAAACAAAAATAATGATGTTTAAAATAGGGTCAGGTAGAAGAAAGGTGAAAATCTAAAAATGGGAAGGGAAGAAAAGACATTGACGAAGTAAAAACGTTCAAACTTTTAGGCTATGTTATGAGTGCAAATAATAGTGAGAATGATATAAGTGAACTAGCGAAAAAAACAAACAAGGTGGTGGGACAAGTATGGAAAATAAGTGAAAGAAAGTTAGAAAGTAAGCATAAAAATTAAGGTATGCTGTTTGATAGTTTAGTAAGGAGCATGATGTTATATAGAGCGGAAGTATAGGGTTGAATGAAACAGGAAAAACTGAAGTCGATTCCATGCAAAGTGGTGGAGATGAGTGTTAGAATTGAATATAGAAACGCCAGAATATATATTTTTAGAAAAAAAGACACAATATATGAGTTGGAAAGCAGGTAAAGAAAAAGTTTGATGAGAGATTGAGAATAATTTAATGAAAAATCTGAAATGAAAGTTAAAAATAAAAAAACTGGTATTAAACAGGGAAAAATATTATATCAGAAATGGGTATGCTAGTATAGAAGCAGAAAGAATAAGAGTAAATGGAAGAGTGATATGGGGTGAAATAATTGAAAAAGATAGGAATGTTTGACGAGTAAATGAGACTTTGTACAATGATAATTATAAAACTATAATAAAAACACACGAAGCCGCCGCTGAACATAAAAATGACAGATTAAGTAAGGAGGACTACATTTAGCTGTGGAAATGTGGAAAATGTATTAAAGTTGGAATGGATGGAGAGAAAAAAGTATGGAGACATCATTGAATCAATTGAACAAATGTTAAAAATATTTAGCAAGAAAAAATAAAAGTTTTAAACGGCGACCGAAGCGGCAAGAAATTAAAAAGAATACAGCATATGATTCTCAATCACTCTGTATATTACCAGATTTCAATTCTATTTGGTCTGGAGGATAATTCCATGATAAATATTTGAAACTTGAACATCCTTGCCGGTATAGTAAACAAATAAAGCTTATTTCATTTATATCATACATTTTATTTGAGCCGCTGACTGAACAAGGCCGCATAATTAAGATTCCAGCGGGACTAGTAATAAATTAAGCAGACTGTTGTGTGTTTTTGACTTATATTACATTCAACAATGTTAGTTTTGAAATAAAGGGCAAAAGGAATTTAATTTCAAAGAATTAATTGTCCTTAATGCATTTGCATTAAATTATTTTATAAAATTTTATCTTTAGAGGAAAAAAATCAACATCAATTTAATAATAATCTAAAAAGTGCAACGAATGGAAATTTTAAACTATTCATGATCAACAAGCTCTCAATACGAGCCCTGATGTGATGAGGTTTCAATGTTTAAATATTTACACTCGCTATGCCCTCTCACGCTGAAGTCGTTTGACGATAGAATAATAAATTGAACTAGTCAAATTTATCAAGGAATATTTACATTTCCTTTCGATCGATTATTAAAAGTTTCCATGTAATTATATTCTACGACAGCAAAGTAATTTATGTACTTATAATAAATTTAATAGCAATTTAACTAACACCTTAAAAACACTCATAATCAATCATAATATAAACATACAAATTAATAAACACAAAAATATAATATAAATTATATTTTTATAAGCGATGAAATTGATTAATTGTTATCGCCTGCATTTTCAATCTACCCTTGGAAAGACCTATCGATTACCGCTAAACAAACTTTACGTTGCACGAGTTAACAAATCAATAAACTTAATAAAAGTCTAATAGAATTGATATTTAATGAATTTGATACACGTGGGAAAGAAATAATACGCGGTATCAACTGGAATTGCAGAAATGTTGTAATTTAATATTCAACGTAAGTGAATTATTTACCATCGTTTGAGTTGATTCGATTTGTGAATTGATTGTACATAATACGGCTACAACATTGATTTGATATGAAATTGTATTAAATTGATTATAGATTTTTGTCACTAAATAAGTAATACAACGCCTACATTACCCACACACTTTGTAGCTCCTATTCCTATTAGAACATCATTGTTGAAAGTATTCTTAATAATTTATTACTTTTATTAGATACTAGCGTAATACCTGACGTGCGCTGTTTTGCCATAAAAAAGTGTTATATTTTCGTTTATCGAATTTTTCTATTTTTCATATTATTTACAAAATTTCACAGTAAATTTGGATTTGATTTAATTTATTCTTCAGCTCTTTTTATGTAATTTTATGTAATCTCATATTTTACAGAACGTCTAATATTATTTTCAAAATTTTGCTGATCTAAGGGTACTTTAGATTTACGTTACTTATTTCTTAATTTGTTCTTTAGGCGTATTTTACTTTTCACTGATGTGTTAATCCAAACACACTAATTATTCTGATCTGTGAACTTCGTAGACCTTCATGCCCCTACGTTCAAACAATTCATAAAACATACTGTACAGAATGTTGCTGGCAGTGGCTTCCTGAAATTCATAAATTTTAGACCAATTTACTGCATAAATTTGTAGACAAAATAGTCGATATTTTGTATTGATTTGGTCTTGTCACGATTAAGTTCGTTGTTGGTGCCAAATTACAATTTTCAAATACATATACCTTAGCTACAGATTTATAAAAAATGTTCTTATTAAAATTTGACCTTATAATGTCTGCCGATTCTGACAATTTGATACTTACGTACTAGGAACAATATAATGTACTACTTTTATTAGTACAATTGTATACTTTGGAATCCATGATAATAGTTTGCACAGACAGAAAACAGAAATTAAAGAAATGAAAATATTGCTATGGAATTTTTTGTACAGTTCAAAAGGCGTTACTAATCAAAGTCCGTTTACAAAAAATAGAACTTCTGTTTGGTAAATTAGTATGTTGTAATGATAATATGACAACTAATAAAATGAAATCAAAATGTGTTTACATTGAATAAGGTATTCAACGAGATATAAACTAAATTGAAAATTATTAATATTAATCGTGTGAAAAGATTGGAAGATATCATTCATCATCACTGTTCGTAATCACACAGACATAAATCCTTAAGATCTAATTACATAAAACTCAGTTCAATCGCAAACATAAAAAAGTCTTTACATATTTTGTTATTTAAGATTTGGTTTATTTTTACTATTTATTACATAATTTTTCCTACTTATCAAGATATTAGCCAAGCTGTGACCTAAAATGTGCTCTAAATTGATTTAGCAAATTTTTAATACTTTAAATATTAATATTTATATACCAATTACAAGGATTTAAATTATTTGAAAGTATTTGTTGAAATTCATACTCAAAAATTGTTTTTAGATGTTTTACCAATAATTTTATGTCTTCTTTCCTATAAATTGTTCTTAAAACTTCAACCATGAAAAGTTTTTTGTTTTAGGCAGCAACAACAAAAGAGTTAAAATTTTTGTACGTATCAGTGCCTAGCCATTAATTTTAGAAATTTTTTACCTAAAATTCTAAACCTTAAAACTTTGGTTTTCACAATTTAAATTGATTTGAAGCCTTAATATTTCTTATGCTGTACACCATTAAAAATAGTTGAAGTGTGGTTCTGTGGTTTGAAATCTAGTCATGCTTCTCAATTGCTTTTCAAGCTTCAATTATTTTTGTTTACTAATTACAAAACAATTGAAGTTTTTGTACAAATTGTTAGTTATAAATTATTTTGATGTGTTGATCACAATTGAGAAACTTAGAACTCATTCTTTCTGTCTATACATTCTTTTTGAAGTTTCAAAGTTTTTTAATTTCTTGCTACTAGCAAAATAAATTAAGCAAATTATTATCTAAATTTTGTTTCTTTTATATCTGGCTTGCCATTTGCGGCATTTTCCGCAATTTGCAATTGTGGCATTTGAAGCACTTTTATAGTGCAAACTATTATTTTCAAAAAATGTTAACACTTGCTTAATTTTTATGAAGTTAGGAAAACATTTGCTGTTTAAAATGATTTCAATTTTTGAGCAACCTTGAAGTTTTTCCGAAAAAAGTAACTTGTACATACATATTTTCATGATATTATTTAATTTCTAATTGCCACGTAAAAAAATTTTGATAATTGGATGGTGGTAGCCTTTATTATGTGATATTGCATTTTAATATGACCAGGTAATTGGTCGAAACTAGTCCGGTTTAATAAATATTACGATATTTAAAAAATTGTTTTATGAAAATTTGGATGTACACCTCTTCTTCTTCTGTTGCCTTACACCCATGTGCGTTGGCAAATTGTCATTCATTGTATGATTGTTAAAGTTTTGTTTATTGCTGTTTATCATATGTCGCCATACTTTCTTATTCCGGTCCAGTTTCTGGTGTTCCTGACCTATGATAGCTGTTTACGTCCGATGCCCCTTCTGCCTTCTATGTTTGCTTCGACTATGAGCTGGGCAATTCGGTATTTTGGCCCCCATAGTATGTGACTCAGGTCTGTCCACTCCTGCCCTTCTCAGCACTTGCTCGTTGGTAATGTGGTCTACCCGTGGGATACGGAGCATTCTTCTTAATGTCCACATCTCAAACGCATCGATCTTGTTAATGGCTGCTGCTTTTATCGTCCAGGTTTCTGCTCCATATAGTACAACTGACCAAACGTAACATTTGACCATTCTGTGGCGGATTTTTAAATTAAGTTTTTTATCGCATATCAAGGGTCGTAGTTGTTAAATGCATGTCTAGTTTGTTCTTCCTCTCTTGATCTCTTGTAGTGGGTCCCATCTTTCGTTTACTAGTGTGCCTAGGCATTTCGTGCACATAGTTCTTTCTTTCCTTTTCTCCTCTACTGTATTGGAGGCCCCTGCCAGATTATTACGGCTTATAACTTCGCATTTTGTTTTGCAGCTGTTGATTTTTAGTCCGGCT
>JARJEC010017576.1:0-10073 GCA_030264575.1 Tachinus sp. AB-2021
AAAAAAGATAAACGAAAAGAAAAACAAATACGGCGAATTAGCATGTGAAATTTAAAAAAATCTGATACAAACTACAGTTAAAGTGCTGCCAATTATAATAACAGCAATCGGATTGGTACCATGTACAACAATAAAAGTTCTGAAAACACTTAAATCAGATTATATTTCAACAGCATTACAAAAATCGGACTTTTGAACCCGCGTATAAATAAAAACACATCAATTCAAGAATAAATTAAAAAAAAAATTGTTGTTGACCCATTGAATATCACATATATTTTAAACAAACTTTCGTATAAATTGCCGTAAAATTTCACACCAGAAGAATTATTTGTAATCACCATGGAGTTTTAGTGTATGACAGGGTGCGTAATTTTTATTTTTGAAATTTTGTATGGAATTTTTTAAAAATATTTTAATTGTGTAGGTTTTTTTAAATTTGTTTAGAAATTATATGCAATATATTGGATCGATTTGAACTTTTTGGAATTGAGTTGAACTTTTTTTAGAATTAGTTGGAATATTTGTAAAACTTTTCTGGAATTTTAATGTATGTGTAAAAATATTTCCTAATTATATTTAAACAGAACTTCGCAAATAAAAATGTTGAAAAACTCCACATCAATTAATTTTTTTAATGTTCATACAAATTTTGGTTCTTGATACACATGATATCAACTATAATTTCTGTGATTTTTTTAAAATTATATAAAAAAAATGATTATTTGAGTGGTTCCCCGTAAGTATACTATTACAAAATTTAAAATGATAATAATAAAATACAAATAATTGTTTGAATTCTTAAAGGGCAACGTGACATAACTGATATTTATTAAATTTAACAAATATCAATTATGTTATGTTGCACCTTAAATTTATCATTTTATAATACATTTTAAAATAAGTAAATAATTAATCAACACATTTACGACAATAAAACGTAAATAATTGTAAATGTAATGTAAAATTTGCATGTTTTTGAAATGCAAATTTTGCGTATTTGCGTAAAATTTATGTTTATTTGCACAAAATGTACGTACATTTGGCGTAAAATTTTACGTTTATTTTACGCAAATTTAAAAGCGTAAATTGTTATGTACTGTATTTACGTAAAATTTCCTATATTATTTTATGTTTCATTGGCGGACATTTTACGGAAATAAAACGTAACAAACACGTAAATTGAAACTTTCATAAAACGTTTAATATTTCATAGTTTACAAAATAAAATAAAACAATTTACTAAGTTTTTATCATAAAAAATATTTATTGAAAATCAATATATTAACGACTTAAGTTTCGTCTTGTGAAGGTCATTATCAAGTGATAATGACCTTCACAAGTCAAAATGTTTAAACGAGAATATGAAATGAAAAAAATTATAATATTGAAAAAAGTAAAGGGTGATATTTAAATAGGATTCTACTTCATAGAAAGAATGAGAGCAAATAAAATAATATCGTGGACCCAAATTATGGAAAGAGATAGAGATATGCAGAAATAAGAAAGTGGTAATGCAGAAATAAGAAAGTGGTATACAAGGAATGAATCTAAGTACAATGTAAAATATGTATCTATAAAAGAAACAACACTGCCATTGTACTTACAGAATCACGGATACCGTATGAAAGAAAGAAAAATGATTGATTTAGATGTGGGAATGAAGAGAGAGTGTCAAAATACTGGAGGAATGAAGAGGAGGAAGTATGTGTGGAGATGCCATGGAAACTATACTACGTATACCAAAAGAATGTGATGAGATGAGAGAGGAACAACTGGAAAAGATGTGAAAGAAAATGAAAGAGGACTAGAATGGATGAAAGCAGTAATAAAGAGAAGAAAAGAAAGCAACTGCAAGTGTAATTTAGTTATTTGGATTATATAAAACGTATTTTTGTTTGTAAAAAGATTTTTATAAAGAATATGTTTATTTTATTAATTTTCAAAGTCAAAAAGCACAAAAATAAACTATATTATTATAACAAAAAATATATATGATATAAATAAATGAAATAAAACAAACAAACAAAAATCAAACAAAAAATAAACAAAATAAACTAAAAATAACCGACAAAAACAAATTAAGCAACAAGAAAAAACAAAAAGCAAAAAACTTAAGCAGATAATGCAAAACAATTTTTTACAAATTATTTTGATTAATTAATTGTCGTAAACTTCAGAAATACGATAACAGTTGGTAATTTTCAAAAAAATGCGCGTGTAGTAAAGAAAAGGTAGAAATAACAATTAAAAATTGAAATAAGTCAATCCTAAGTTCGGAAAAACGATTGAATCCAAATCCATCCAATTGATTTTATATTTGTTAAGAAAACAAATGCAATAACAAAGAATTTGTCACTACTATGATGAAGCAATAATAGTTGTTTTGTATAAATAATTTACATTGAGCATTGTAATTATGCTAATGATTAGAGCGCGGATTTTATGTATTTGTTTTTTGCAAGAGTTAAAGCATATCAATTTTTTATTTTATTTATACGAATATATAATTATTGAAAAATAAACATGTTAACAGCACTTTTATTTTGCTTATTTTGCTATTTTCTGGTTTAGGACTTATTTTTCGCATTTTACAATTAAAAACTTTAAGATTAGTTTAATTTAGAGCTTTTTTAAGCTTTTTATGTTTTCAAATTAAATTTTAGTATCAACAATTATATTTAGTTTTCATTGGCAACAATTCATCAATTTATGAGAAATTAATAAGCTTTTATTTATGAATGTAAAGAAATTTAAAAAAATATTTTTTTAGTTTTTGTAAGTACAAAAAATACAAAATTGTGGGAGATATTATACAAAATATTTCAAACATCCGAATAAGACAAAAAGACGTTCTGTTTAAAAATGAAAGACCTATACAATTAAAAGAAATTGTAGATAATTAAAGTAATTCTAACAAAAACATGAAGCTTAATTTGCATCTGTATGATTTTAAATTCGCTGCCTTTACTTTTGTAGATTTGGAACAAAGTTTCTCTATTAACATATTTAGACATTAGACACTTTAGAAAATATTTAAAGTTTTTTATATTTTTTATTACACATTTTTGTTGAGAATTATTTTATGTTTTTGTTGTTTTTTTACATTATTTTTATAATAAACAATAATTATATTAAACAATGGTGTTAGTATGTGATGAATATAATTATAGCAAAGCCATCATTAACTTTTAATGGCTTTTGCATTTTTAAAGCTTTTTTAAGGTATCAAGTGTCAGTATTTTAAGCAGCTTATTAAAAAATATATAATATCAAAATCCGCGCTCTAGTAATGACCATCATGAATTAATGCAATCAGTTTTTAATTTTTAACCATTTTTTAACGTAAATTTCAGATTTTCGAAAATTATATACTTACATCTATTTCTAATCACATCACCTGTTTAAATTTAAGGTTAATAAGATACCAGTTGCCTATTTAAGAGAAAAATCACAATTGTTAATATTACGAATAACTAATAACGACTATTGATTTTCCTATTTGTAAAATGCGCTTTTCATTATGAATCAACATTAAATAAATGTAAATTCACCTTGGCATTGCGATCAGCGGCTACTTATTTCTATCAAAATCACTTGCCCCAATTAATAAATATCAATCAACACTTACCTTGAAGATGTTACTATTGCGGGCGCTAGACAACTACAGTATAATTGTTTACAAGCTTTATTTCAGCTTATTTGTAATAAATCCTTGAACTCGTACAAGATCATTTACAAGGCTATATAAATCCAAAAGCAGAAATTCCGCGATTTCATTGGTCGGATGATTTTGCGGTATTTAGAATCAGTTTAAACCGGACCAATCACAATATTCGTTTCTTGATTATGTAACATAGTTTACAGTTAAGTTAGCACAAAATCTGAAATATCTATTATTATTTTATTTATTATACGTTTTACAGTTTGTTTTAAATTTCCGTTGTATTAAGAAATCAATACAAAATTTACCTTTAGTTCTGTCTGCTGCCAATCTGATGTAATTAAAATTGCCTCCTACCAATATAGCTAAATTCACGTAATATATTATTTACTAGAAATTCAAAATTAGCTTGATCTACAACAAAATTTAATTAAACATGATCTATATCAAATATATTTCATATTATAAATGTTAAATTAATCGAATTTTAAGGCTGTGATTTTGATCAGTATAAATTTGGCAATGCCGCACATGTCTTTTCATAACCCAAACAAATGTCAAAAATGTTTTTAAAAACCTGCTTTTCTATAATTGGAAAGAATTTCTTAAATAAAAGTACCGTATTAAAATCGTCAAATATACCGTTGCAGTATCAAACAGTAAGATATCTTGGTATGTGGGTTGCTATAATTAGATTCTAACCTATAAAAAACTTATAATTTTCAAGCTACAAGGAAGAGGTTTTACAAGAAAACCGGAATTTTGCATAGCAATGGTAAATTTGAGATAACCTTAGATCAAAGAAAATTGAAGACACCCAAGGGAAGTTTATTCACAGTTGATAGTGAACCATTAGCATTAGCTGTAGCTGCAGAATGGGATGCCCAGAAAGAGAAAATTGTACAGACGAGTATGCATTTAGTAAGCTTTACATTGCAATATTTCAGAATTAATTGCAGTATTTGTTACAAACATGAAATTAGTACAAACTAAACAATTTTTGTATGGTTTTTTTTAAATTTGTTTTAATTACTATTAACATTATGTTAAATAGAAAACAATAACTTTTATTTACAATAGCTAAAATTAGTTTTGTGCAGACAAATAGTCTAAGTAAAGATGTTCCAATTGAAATGTCGTCACAGGCACATGTAGGAGTATTCACATCTACTTGCTCAACTGTCCCAGTCAAAGTGCTTCAAAATAATCTTATTTTTCTTTTTTTGTGATACACTGGTCGGCAAAATTATATTTTTTATTACATTTGTATATTTTGCCGGTTATGTTTTAAAGTTTTCTTCATTTGACATTTGCTCTGTTCCCATCCCGTCATTATGACGTAAATATGATGACAAACAGATTAAAATGTCAGGGAGCAAAAACGTCACCTAGAAACATGAAATTGATGTAACTTAAAGTCTTGAAAATTACGTCAGTTATTGATGTAAAATAGACATGCTGGTATCTATTAATTAAACTTTTATCAAAATTTTCAACCAATAAAGCATTTATAATTAATCACCATTAATTACAAACACTTCATTGGATGACGTTTACATTTTAGAGTATTGTGACTTAATTTGTTGCTGCATAATGTTAATATTCAGGCCGACATCATTTCCTTTTAGCTTATTCCACTTAAGACTGGCCCAGAATATTCGAAGCTTTTAACAATAGCAATGTTTGCTGTTATTACCTTCTTCAAACTCAACGCCCGTCAAATATGAGTGACGTTAAATTTGGCACATGGATTGTGATTGTGTGGTGGCATAGAAAATACCTCGAAAATGATATTCGACTTAAAATGACGTCTATTAGACTTCATCTATTGGTCATATGACGTTATAATCACGAATATCACCAACAAATGATGCGAATATGACCACTGGCTGGGTTTGTTTGTCTGCTCTCAGCAAGTTCTGTATGACGTCACAGTTCAAGATAGTTCTCATGAACTGAACTGTATTAACGAACAGAAATTGGGCAAGTTGGCGTAAAAAGAGAGATGACAGTGACAGTTGAGTTAACCTACAATTCAAATTTGGCTTGTTTATCCAATTTTATTATTTCAACTGCAAGGTAAAAATATTAAGAACTTGGGCGATTAATTCAAATGCCGTTAATTGTAAAATTTAATTTATTTTAAATAATAATTTTAAATTTTGGCGTGTTAATCCAAGCTACCCTAATATTAGAATAGAATAGAATATATTAAGTGTTGGTAATAAAAATGATATGAACACATCAAAGTTAACATTAAAATCAGGTACATTTTAGATAAAAATATCAGTCAAGATATTATGTCATGTTCTATAATATTTTTAAAAACTATTTTAGAACAAGGATAAAAATCAGTAGAAATTTCTTAAAGAACAAGATTGAAAAAAAGTTCAAAATTAGAACGGTATTGAAAAACAAGTAGTCATTACCTGAACTATAATTACTTCATATCATTGACACACCGACCTTACTCGATCAGTTTGGCGTCAATTCCATCAATCATGATCATGTAAGACTGCCGGAAAACTAATGAACGACGGTACCATACATTCAGTCTGACAACATCCCCAATAATGCAATTGACTGACACCAGACTGACCATATGAGATCTGTCTTTAAATATGCTATCCATTTGTTTTAACATGCTTTTAATATTTTTAGAGTACACTTTGTAATACAGTGATAGATAATCCAAATAATTTGACGAAATTTGATATAGTACAGTATATTACAAATTATATGGATACAGACACCATACTATTTCAAACAAATGTAAGTATATATATTTCAATTTTTGTTATAAGAAGCTATAGTAATTTTAATTTTCAATACGCCCCATAAATAAAAATCTAACCGGGTGAAGTCCGGTGACCGTCCTGTGTAACTTGATTACTTTGAATGATAAAGCAATATTTTCTTTATCAAAGTTGCTTTATTAGTTAATAGTGCTTCTCCACCTTAGTTGCGATGTAATTTTAAAATAAAAATGTCATATAAACATGGGTCATGTATAAACAGGCTAAAATCGTTCTAAGCTATAACTTGATTATTTTGAATGATGAAGCAATATTTTTATAATCAAAGTTGCTTTATTATTTAATAGTTTGTTTATATGACATTTTTATTTTAAAATTACTTCGGAAATAAGGTGGAGAAGATTTTTACACCTATTATAAATCATCCTGTATATTACAGTTTGGGCAATATTTGTTTAATTTTTGCAGGAAGATGATGATCTATACAAACTTCAACAGAAAGAATGGGATCCTCTAATTCAATGGTTCTGTGATAGATTTCAAGTAGATTTACAGAAATCGAGAGATATCGGTAGTTTTACAGTAAACGAAGAATGCAAAGCTGCTCTCAATAAATATTTACTATCTTATAGCTTTGCTGCATGTAATGGTGAGCAAAACTTTAAATTTAAAATAAATGTTTATGCCTATAATTATTTACAAGATTTATTTTACACGGATTTGATGCTAATAAAATTATTTTTTCTTCAAATGTTTCATAATAATTTTATTGATCTATTACTATACGCAGCCATTAAAGTGAGCGATTTTATTTCAGTACAATAATAATTTACATTTCGTTACTAGTAACGAAAGTGCACTTAATAGATGCAATTTTAATGATAGAATTTGTGTCCTAAGTGCCCTACTTCACAAATGAATTAAGTTAATAACTTACATAATGTTAATTGTTTATATAAGTATAAATATTATATTCGAAGCTTTTACACAACTAACAACATATAAAAGTATTGGACCATTCTCGAATAATTTTAATTGTAATACAAATTCTAACAATCTATTAAAATTTATTTATTTTCCAGGATTTGTTTATGGTGTTGATACTTTGAAATCTGTTATATTAACGGTGGCATGTGCTGAAAGATTTATCACTCCAGAAAAGGCTGTCTTATTATCTCGCTTAGAAGAGGAATTTCAGGTAATGAATATAATATGCTATTTTGTTTTATACTACTAATAAATTTATGTTTTTAGTTGGGCTATTGGGGTCGAGTGGAATGGGCTCACGATTTGTGCCAACAAGATTTACAGGCTCGGCTTTCTGCTACGATTTTATTTATATATTTTAATTCTACAGAAACACGTGTACAAAGTAAACATATATCAACTGCTTGATTAAATATAAATTAGTATAATAAATAAATTTAAAAATCTTATTAGTTGTACTTAACATCTGTTATAATAAAATATTATCAAGTTAATTATACCAGTAAAATTATCAAATAAACTGGCAGTTCTGAATATGTAAGGCAAAGATTCTCTCAGCTGGAGAGTTTATTTGTTTTAAGACTGCTCTTTAAACTTTAAAGTAGCTCTTTAAACTGCTCTATTTTCAACGTAATAATAATTTTGTGTTATTTTTAAGATGTCTTGTTTCTGATGTCATTTTCACTTATTTTTATGTTTACAATCTCGATAATTATTGCTCACGCATATTATTAGTATGTAGTTTATTTGTTTGTTTGTTTATATTTTACATCATTGGCCCATAGTAAGCCGAGGGCTTGTAGTAATGGTGTTTTGATGGGACCAACAGCTTTTTGTTTAAACCAAATAATTATTAAAATATTTTAATTATAATGTTATACCACTTATAATTAAAATTCCAAAACTAAGAAACAAAAGATGATCTGATAATTATAAATCTACAATTTTGAAGCTCTGGTGGTCTATATTAAACCCTGTAAAATTTAAAAGTTCAATAACAACGTCAAAAGATGCCTGACCTTTCTGCTGTGGATCTCCTTGTATAGGCATATACAGGATAGCAACAATAATAGAGGATTGATTAATAGGCAAAAAGTATAGACTTGTGGTAATACGTAAAATCAAAATCCACTAAATATGTTTTTTATAGGCGGAACAAATATAAATTAATAGAGGGATATACTCTTAATTTTATAACAAATAAAATTTACATATGCATTGCTCCTCTTCAAATTGTTTAATCAATTGTTGTTTGTAATTTACAAATACCTTATAAGGAATATTTGCATCGGGAAAAGGTTTATGAAATTGATCGATACAGGGTTTCAACAAATGGGAGCAAACATTATCAATTTGCGTTCTTCTACGATAATGTGCAATTGATATAAATGCATATTGGGCTTGTGTAAACATGTTAAAATTGTTGTTTAATTGGTCAAAAAGAAATTTTTTAATGAATATAAGTTTATATATTCAACTCATAAATTCATCTATCAAATCATAAACGTCTATGGAAAAAACAATAATCTATTTCACACACATGGAAAAACATAAATATTGTAAAATAGATTATAGGAGAAAATGATCAAAGTAGCTGACATTTGGTGTTAAATTTTGAACTGCCGAAATGGGGAAAACAAAACCCATGTAATCAACATTATTGTAAACTGTCACTGTCATGGCGGCTTTTAAAATAACTTCAACAACATAAATAATACATTATATCAATTATACACAATTCTTTTGTTCATTACCCAGCCTTAAAAACCGTTTTTCTTTCATTAATAAATATGGCAATATAATTTATTTTATCCATAATTCGAACTGACAGATTACTTGTCATTGCCTGCCAATCATAAGCATCTCAAAAGCGCCATATATTGGATGTTGCTTTTCTTCTATTTTGGCGCAAATTTAAAAATGTTCGATCATTGGTTCTATTCCTGTATGTATTATATAAGCATCAGCTACTAGGCTTGTGGCAGGTTCTATAAAAATGAATATTAAAGTGCCGCTAACGAGATTCTGCGCTTTATTTTATGATTATTTTATGTTTGTAACAAATAGGAAACTAATTCAATACTCATAATCATTTACAAAATTAATAAACCCTTAGCATATTATGCAGTATTGTTATAATTTTGTTGTACTAGACAACATAGCAGTGATGTCTTATTTCATTTGTTATAACGAACGAGTAATAATATAAAAAATAGAAAAAGTATTTTATTCTTTATGTTCTTAGGTGATCTGTGGTTATTATTTACTAATTTTATAATTTTCTTAATAAATATAATAAGTCTGCAATGTTGTTTAGTTCATAATATTCATAATCAACTGTATAATCTGTTGAAAATCATCTTGTGCTGTATCTTGGAAACCAATTCATTTTGTATGCGCATATCGATAACAGGTACTGTAATTTTTATTTTTAAAGAGCCCGTCACAGACACAGTAGCCAAAGCGTATTATATAACCCGGGACGCTTAGATTCTTAAGCGGTCCGTAAATTTAAGCCATCAGTATTGTGAATTTAGTGAAAATGTAACCCAATAAACATAACATAAACGTCTGTCAAGTTTATTTAAATATCTAAGACAGTTTTCTTCGGTGCAAGTAAGGTTAACGCGTCAAAATGTAATTGCATATTGAAACAAAAATCAACA